>ML853375.1:0-16465 GCA_009831015.1 Picea engelmannii
TATATATTGTATGGTGAATGGTGAAATTCGATATAATGAATATAAGAGAGGTTTTCCCTGGTTGAGGGTTTCCGGTATAAATCTCTGTGTACTATGTGTATAAGTCATTGATTAAATTATGTTTTTCTTAAGAATCTATATGCATTGCTTTAATTCACAGGTTTAAAACTTACAATGCTGAGTTGTGTAAGATGAGTCGTGCATTGTAGAGATGGTTCTCTTGTGAAGTTGTAACTCTATTCAGTTCGTGTTGATAACCCAAGGATTGTAGTCTGTAATAAAAATAAAATTGTACATACATCTTTTGTTCTTTGTGTTCCTTGTGGTGATGGCTTATGGATGATATTTGTTGCTGGTATATGTTGTTGATGTATGTTCACATTTAACTGGTTATAAATGACAACAATAAGTGATGAGTAATTGGTCATTTCTAACTAAGGAGTTTTGTGAAGGGGAAGTTTTAAAAAGAGCCCTACACTGATTCACCTCCCCTCTCTGTGTGGTCGGTGTGTCCAACAATTGGTATTAGAGCGAGCCTTAATTATAAACCTTAACAAGATTGGAGAATATCCATGGACACACAAATGGATGATGAAGTTCCAATCCTTGATGAGGAAAATTATTCTACATGGAGAATAGAAATGAAAGTGCATTTGAAGGAAATAGGAGCAACTATTTGGAAAGCAGCTATTGGTGGATCAATTCCTTTGAAGAACAAGTCAAAATTTGCAGCTCAAAGGGAATACAAGAAGAATGATGCATTGGCTATCAAGACCATTCTTAGTGGACTCTCAAGTTATATCAAAGAGAGCATGGGACAATGATCTTCCACCAAGGATCTATGGCTAAAGTTAGAGGAGACATACCAAAGCAAGAAGGAAGACACTAAAGACAACAACATCAAGAACACTGAAGGCAAAGAATCTCCAAAAACCCATGATAGAAATATTTCAAAATGTGATGATGTTGAATATTTCTCTACAAGTGAAGAAGAAAATCTAGAGATAGTATGTGTAGAATAAAATGATAGTTATCCCATGGAAGAAGTAGAAAAAGAACTATCAGAGCTTAAAAGGAAATTTGAATGGGGTCTATTTGAATACAACTATGACCATTGTTACATAGAATATAGTTATCTTTCTGATAACACTAAAAGGTTTCTTAAAAAGAATCAAAGGTATATATTGAAGTTAAAGAAAATGATCAAGGAACAAGAAGAAAGTAAAAAGACTCAATTATAAGAAAAAGAAGAGGAGATCAAAAGACTCAATTAGAAGAAAAAGAAGAAGAGATCAAAAGACTAAAGAATGAAATAGAAGAGAATAAGAAGCTAGATGATGAGATTAGCAAAAGTCTTGAAGTTAATGTCCATCTCAAGACCTAAATTAAAGAAGCCAAAAGGGTAGAGGAATTACTAAAGAATCAAGTAAATGAAAAGGAAGAGTCATGTCATAAGTTGGAAGCTGAAGTTGTTGATCTTAGAAAGAAAGTAGAGAAGTCAAACACATTATTGAATAGCTCAACAATTTTGAATGAGATCTTGGATAGTCAAAGATCACCAAATGATAAATCAGGTCTTGGATACAAGAAAGAAGCTACACATGTTGAAGCAAGCACTTGAAAGAAGCTTGAGGTATGTCCCTCACTCTCAAAGGATGGAAATAATGTTGCACGTCAATCATCTACATAAGGCAAGGAAAATTTCAAAAGGAAAAATCAAGGAAGACATCAAGAAGCCATCTTTACACCTCAAATAACAGAGACACCTTCAAGATGGACATCAAAGCAAAGGTATGAAAATATTTTTCATGGTGATTGTTACTCATGTAATGAATATGGTCACAAAGCTTTGGAATGAAGATATTATGCAAGGAAAGATAGTGAAATTTTTCATAACACCCTAAGGTGTTGGAGATGTAATCAAGTAGGACATATTGCTACTCATTGTCACACCATGAGATGCTACAGTTGTAGTGGATTTGGCTACAAATCCCAGGATTGCTGGAACACAAGAAGAAAGTCAATGATGAGGACTTCATATAGCATGACAAGAAGAAGGCATGAAGTTAGGAAGGATGAAATTTTTGAAAAGATGGAAGCTCAAAGCTCAAGTTCTGAGAAGATGGGACACCTTTAGAAGTGGGTGAAGAAAAATAAACAATCAGAACAAAATGTCATCCTTAAGGGAAGCTCAAGTTTTTCATCTTCAGAAGCATACACGAGATATGATTGTTGACATCAACTCTTTCCCATAAACATGCTATATAAACCAATGTGCAAGCGAGATAAGAAAGGGACCTACCTCGTCCATATGTTTGATGATGTCCACCATTGAGCACTTTGACCCAAAGCTTTATACTTGCAACAAGTTCTCAAAAAACAAGCGAAGCAAGCATATAGTGATAATATAAAAGGTTATCACACTAGATAGCATAATCCATTAATATACAAAACATACATGCCCATGGATAATAACTCATATATTTGCAAGATGTCAATTGGACGAGAAATGACTATTTCTATTAATAAATGATTAGCAAAAGTGAAAATATTACATACTTCTATGTTGGCATGGTTCGGAACTGAGAAACCAAGTTCCTTCCAACTGGGCCTCCACCACTTCAATCCTCCACCAAAGGCAAGCTCATAAAAGGGAGACAATGAGGTTCTCCATCAATAAGGGAAGAGATTGGGGGGTGAACACTGTGTTCAAACTTAAAGGACAAAGGGATGCAGACTCAATATGAAGTAAATAATTTCTCCAGCGTAACTTTGCTCTCAAGGTTGAATTCTCTCTCCTTTTCCATAGCTCATAATTGGCTTCTTTATAGCCTTCAAAATGCAACTGAAGGGCCGATTCAGAACGTTTCTAGTATATGGAAGGCCAAGGATCAGAGATCTCTTGTCGTGACATGGAAACCTGACATTTATTTTTGATTTTATGGCACAAATCCCAATGTACGCGGGTTGTAGTGGAGCAGCCTGCGTATACGCTTGTTGTATAGGGTGGAAGATGCGTATAAGTGGAAAAAAATTGTATTTTTGTCTTTGGATTTATTAATCAAGGAAAGTGAGTCTGCATAGGGAAATGGAATAAGGCCCTCTCTACAAGATTGCATAGGTTGAGGCAAATCTTTATCTAACAAGAGGCATATCATGAATGATGTGACACTTGTTTGAGGCACATGGTTGGCATGTTGGTAGAGGCATATGGTTGATGCACTCCATTGATGATATCTTATGGCATATGATATGGTATTGATGTACATGGGTATTGCACATGGTTGGCATAGGATGTACTTGGTTGATGTTTTGTTCACGATTCTTTATTCATTGTTGACATATATTTTTCTTCATAATGTATGGTATGGCACAAGTTTGATGCATGGACAGGTCCAAGGATCATCATAAAAAGAGAAGTTGATCTATGTTCTGGTTGAGCAGTAGCATTTGCAGTAGAAGCATATTGCAATGGTAACATATTGTTCATATTGCAGAGAATATAGGGGGAGAAATACCCATAGGGGGAGTTATTCTTCTTCCCATGATTCCAGGAGGAGACATTTATCAGATGGAAAGATAAATACTTGAAAAAGAGACCTATACTTGGAGAAAGAGAACTTAGGCATAGTTCCAGGGGGAGTGATGGTCACAGGGGGAGAATGAGCTATATATCTTCAACATTACATCAGAGTGATATCCCTTGTTCAAAAGGGGAGAGATTATTCAAAGGAATATCAAAGGCATTCAAACAGGGGGAGCAACCCCAAGGAGAGTTCAGGCAGGGGGAGCAACCCCAAGGGGAGAATGACCCTTTGCCACTGATCTCAAAGGGGGAGAGATAGTCACATTGATGTGATTGAGATGCCTATTGATGTAGAGAAATTCCTTGTCTACATGTTTCCATCAATGATTGGTGTTGACATCAATGTTGGTATTTCCATCAATGCCAAAGGGGGAGATTGTTGGATCATGTTGTCATTGATGTCAAAGGAACAATGCCTTGTCATAGTATATTGATGTAGTGATTGATGGATCATGTATTTACCTTGTTTTCAATGAATTGATGTCAAGAGGAGTCATAGTTGTATGCATAGATGAATATGGATCAATGAGTTGCCATTGATATGTGATGCATGGTTAGATTGATGTAAAGATGACTCATTATTGTTTTTTCATGGTTGTACAAATGGATGAACTCCAAAGTGGTCCCCTTTTGGTGAAATCCCTCACAGGAAGAGGCTTTGCGATGAACTCCAAAGTGGTTATTTTCTTGTCATTGTTGTACAAATGGATGAACTCAAACGTGGTCCCCTTATGGTGAAATCCCTCACGGGAAGACACTTTGCGGTGAAATCCAAAGTGGTGCCCTTATGGTGAAATCCCTCATGGGAAGATGCTTTGCGGTTGATTTATCCTAGAAGTATGGTTAGAGAACCCATGCTTAATTATGGAATAATGATATGAAGATTAGTGAATTTTTCAGTGAAACTATCCTAGATGGATAGTTCTTGTCAAGCCATTTCCAGTGGTATGTGGAACACCACATAAATCCACATGGTTTGAGAGTTATGGCCTTACGAAGTTAAAGGACCCTCATATGTTGGCTTGAAGCCCCAAAAGGTCAAAGAAGTCAAAGTGCTTGCAAAGAAGAAATTATTTAAATAATAAAGTGAAGTGACAAAGTCAAACAGGATTATTTAAAGTGAAGTGACAAAGTCAAGGAGGATTATTTAAATAATAAAGTGAAGTGACAAAATAAAAAAGGATTATTTAAATAATAAAGTGAAGTGACAAAATCAAAGAGGATTATTTAAATAATAAAGTGAAGTGACAAAGTCAAGGATGATTATTTAAATAATAAAGTAAATGGAGAATTTTCTAATTATGGAAAGTGGTTATAAGAAGGTTAACCATAAAATGAGGAAAATGGGTTAAGTGGCTGAGTGGTTATTGGATACATGGACAAGTGGAAAATTGGGGAAATTTGGACATAAGTGACTATGTGGACAAAGTGGCTATGTGGACAAAGTGGCCTAGAAGATGCTTCTAAGGAAGCTACTTGGAGAGTATAAATAAGAAGCAAGGGTCTCTTGTGAAAATCATCTCTTGAGCATAGCTTGAAGATCTATTCTAAGTAAGAGAGGGATTGCAAGTTCTCATGGATGCCAATGGAGACTTGAGTGTGAGCTGATGCCAGGTTCTTGAAGTCTGAAGCAAGTTCCAAGTCTGCATTCTATGGGCTCAGGTCTTCCATAGAAACTATGGTATGGGTGCATAGTTGTCTTGATAGATACTCTTGCTTATTGTATGGTGAATTCTTAAGGCATTCTTGGTATGGATGTTGTGATATGGTTATGTTGGTTGATTGATAGAGTGAGAAACACTCTTATGGTTCAGTACTGATATGATTTCCATAGTATATTGGTTTCTTATACATGATTAAATAGCATTCATATTGTATGGTTGAGGAGCATGAGTAAGTTGTGGGAGAGCATAGATGTGTTGTGATTGGTTATGGTTCAGATTGGACAATGAAAGACATAAGTAGATGTGACTGAAGGTTGTAAAGGATCTGAGTTTTTCATAGAGAGAAAACCCTAATTACTCAGAAGGCATACACAGACTGGTCGCTTACATACATGAGTTGTACTACTAGTAGGACATGTACATACACGTGTTGCACTACTGACAGGTTGCGTACCTATTGACAGATTGGTATGTGTTGAGTATTGATTCCTATTCTCAGTTGGTGCTGAGTTGTGTAAGTAGAGTCTTGCATTGTAGATTTGGTGCTCTTGTGGTGTTGTAATTCTATTAAGTTGTTGTTGATAACCCAAAAATTGTAGTCCGTAATAAAAATAAACTTGTACATACATCTTGTGTTCTTTGTGTTCCTTGTGGTGATGACTTATTGATGATATTTTTTGTTGGTATATGTTGCTGATGTATGTTCACATTTAACTAGTTATAAATGACAACAATAAGTGATGAGTAATTGGTGATTGTTAACTAAGGATTTTTGTGAAGGGGAAGTTTTAAAAAGATCCCTACACTGATTCAACCCCCCTCTTAGTGTGGTTGGTGTGTCCAACAAGTAGATCCCCAATTGAGCAATCCAAAATCAATTTGGCCTATTGGGGAGTTGGGACCCGAAATAAAGCATCGACAATAAATGTGGGGAATATCAAGGGATTGAAGCCCCAAGATGGTTCCTTAGGGTGTGCAAGTACACCAAAGGATATAACATAGCCAAACTAGATAACAAAGGCTAAATACCAAGGGAGAGTGTTATTGGATAAATCGGTGAATGCAGACATAAACTAATCTCCCTAGATCCACCTGGATCTACACCAAAACAATAAAGGACATGACATGATGCTTTCCCTAAGTTGCTACCATTGAATTTACTACCAAAGAAGGAATAGATGACATACCTTTAGATATCGCTTCCGTATATCTCTGTTGTCCCTGCTTTTCTTCGGTGCTCTTGTGAAATTAGATTTGCAATGACACAAACCAACCAAAGTGAAAGAAACAATTGTAAATTCAATGAAAACCTAAACATGTGATCAAGGAGTCATGTAATAAAACGCTAATGATTTTATGGGAAAGAAACATGTCACAGTATCATATTAAGTAAAAGTAGAAGATACAACCAAATTTCCTCGATGTCGCAAGTTCCCTTTCGGTGGTCCTTTGCTCCAAAACACACATACACTTGCTTCAAATTTGTATGAAGATGGTCCACAAAATCTTGATGGAAAACTGGAGACCACAAACATTAGTTGTAACATGATTCTTCACACAATCTTCAATCTATTCTTTCAACAATTCTTTTCTCAATCTTGCTTAACCTTTTCCATGAGAAACCCATAATTATATAGGAGAAGGTGGAGTGGTTACAAGGATGAGGATGATCCCACCAAATCAGAGAAGCTAGTAAGACCACAACCATACGGATGCCACCTCACATTCCAGAAGATTCTCCTTCTAGAAACTTCATGAAACTTCTTCCTTTCCTAAGCTTCAAATGCTGCCGCACCCTGCCTATATAACAACATGCGGAAATCTCGAGAGCCAGGCATAGAGCAGCCTGCGGAAATCAAGGATTTCCGCACTGTGTAACACTATCAGCCTGCGATGTCATTCTAAAAATATGCCTTGTAGCGGAAGAACTTTGTCATTTTTCTCATGTAAAAGATTTTTTTGAGAGCCTGAACACATGCCTGCAGGTTCATCATCAGAGTGACCAAAATAATGTGTAACAGAGAGGCAAAGAGAAGAACCTTACTATTGATCTAAAAGATTGTTTTACGGTCTTAAGGTCAATCTCACGAGAATATGAATCCTCCTGCATTTTTAGAGAGGTTATGCACCTCTTGTTCATATGATTCCAAGAAAATAAAATGAAACAAAATAAAATATTTGAAGGACCAGACTTTGTATTTACATTGACATTCAAGGAAAAAAACACCTGATATTTGGGACTAGGTGTTTTAAAATAAACTTATGTGTATAATATTTACAACGTGAATAGATTAAGATGCATACCGAATATATAGAAATGATATATCCATCACAACATTCATTAGAGTATTTAACAATACCACAAATAGAGAGATTATAAATTTGACCGCAAATAAAAGAGAGCTTTAAATTATCGTTCCATAAAGCACCAAAAATATTATGATAGATCAAACATTGGGTAAATCAAGCTTCTAATCAAAGTCTTTGAGAATACAATAACGTAATATCCTGAGTATCTCTCTTGGAGTCTCAAAAATAATAATGTCTTTAAATACAAAGGTAAATGTATTTAAATAAAATAAAATGCATTCACCCTTCGAAGAGGACTAGGATTGGGATCCCGTGGACTATAAAATGAAAAGTCCTGGAAGATAAGAGAAGGACAACCAAGAATCAAGATGAATCCCACATAATATCGAGAATACAAAGGAAAGATGATAAATGATTGTAGCAGAAATGGATAGACGAAAAAAAGAAAGGGTAGAGTAAATGTTTGACTCACTGTGATGGAAAATATCGTCCTTCACTTGCTTGAAACTAGCTCCTTTATAGGTACATTGTGTGGTTGAGGTGGCATAACTACTCTAGCCATTTCTTTATTTTTTGTTTTATTAATTTTGATTAATGCCTTTTTCAACCATTCCTTAGTGTACTCTCTTAAAGGTGCCACAATAATTTCACATTTAGTTTTAATCTCAAATAAATGACTGTTCTTTCAATTTTTTGGTAGGTTTATGGAACATTTATCCTCTTTAAACCTATTCCATCATCTTCCTCATTGAATTACCTTTCCAATGAGGTAAATTCCCCCCCAAACAAAATTCAATGAGGTAAATGTTTCCCCAAACTGACACCTAGATATTGAGTTATGGCTTCCAGAAATTCTCTGCTCAACAGTCGTTCATCTAAATCATGGGTTAATCTTAGACTTTGATCTAATTTCTTCCACTCCTTTAAAATTTCATCTTTTTCCTTTAAAATTATATCCCACATGCATTGTGGTCAATAGTTTTTAAGTGTTTATAATGACAAGTTTACCATAGTACTCATGTGGAACAAAGAAGACTATAGAGACTTTGGTGTAGCTCTCGTTCCTTAGGAAAATTTCATGAATTAATAAAATTTTGATGAACTGATCAATGTCCAGTCATAGCCCAGTGATAACCTGGTCAGTGCCCATGTCATCTTCATGTGTCACTCGTGAGTTCGTCCATGTCATCACCACATGTCATTATGGTATTTTTCCACCTCACTGCCACATGTTAATTAAGGATATGTCCATGTCACCACCACATGTCCTATTATGGTAGGTCCATGAAAAAGGGGAAGAAACTTAGGATATGAAAAAATATAAAAAAATTAAATGTAGGGTTTGTGGAGTTACGAGAATGTGAAGGTAAAGGAGGTAGTGAGAGGATAGAAAATGGTAAAAATGACTAAGTATGAGGTGAACAAGTGGAATGGAGAGTGCATATTAGTCAATGTAGAGTTGTTATTGTGTGAACCTACATACATGGATATGAGGAATAGTAAGGAGGTCCTATCCAAGAATTATAGGAATTACAATAATGAACTAGAAAATGGAAATGAATTATGAAAATGACTAAGTGGATAATGAAAATGAAAATAGGCGAAGTATGGAAATGGGTTAAGTATGTAAATGATTAAATGTGGAAATGGTTAAGTAAAAAGACAGTTAAATGTAGAAATGGTTAAATATGGAGAATAGTGAGGAGGGAGAGTAGAGTGAAAAGAGGGAAAAATGGCTAAGTATAGGACAAGGCCATTATGTGGGTCATGGAAGTGAGAGGGTCATTCTGTAGAATTAAAGACTACAGACTTGTAGACCTAGATATGTATGGAGAAAGGGTGAGAAGTTCCGCACCAAAACGATAAATACAACTAAGGGAAATGGGGTTAGTGATCCTGTAAAGAATATGATACTAAGTATGGCGTGAAGAACCAAGAAAATGAGACTAAATGTGGTTCCAAGAATCTAATCAACGTTCCAAGAAAATGGGCATTGTTCCAAAAATGGGCATAGTTCCAAAAATAAACATGGTTCCAAGAAAATCTTAATTCCAATAAAAATTAAGTATGTTTCACATGGAAAAAGTTCTCCTTGGGAGATTGGACAAAATTATGGATATCTTGAGCATATGAACTCGAATTTTGAATCCGAAAATGTGCGACGAATATGAGACTGAGGGATACGCTATGAAATGATGATATTTCAAATTTTCCTTCTTCTGATATGGAATTTGTTTTTTTATTCCAAGAGTGGGAAATCTAAGTGATCAAATTATTTGATCAACACTTACCTAAGAAATGGACATTCCTAAAAGGAATTACATATAGATTAAGAAAAATCAAATCAAGTGAAAGAGGTTGAGTACAAAAAATCCTTTGTAATGAAATATGAGAGGTAATTGAGTCATCAATGAGTGATTCATACATGGAAAAATCACAAAAGTAGGCCAGATAGAGATACCTCTAGTGTGTAGGAGTATGTGAGTACTATAGTGAAAAATATGTATGTGTCAGTACTAGAGTGAAAAATCCATATGATATAGAAATTAATCCCCTTGCAAGGGATTCTATCCATAATATTGATTAGGAGTAAGTTTCGAGGAAGGAGAACAAAGTAGCATCCCCATAGAAGACAAAGAGAAAATGAAGGTGACAACAATAGAAAAAAAATGATGCATTAGAGAAGGTGCGTATATGCACATATCGCACAAGCTAAATCCCCATTATCACAAGGGAATATCCACTTTGGTTAATCCTGAAACATAATTCTCTTTTGGAGATCCATATGTCCCAATAATCAAAGTAAACCAAAGCTACAAGTGTTCATCATCGGTGACATGATAACAAGAAAGAAGAAGACAAAGAAGAAATAAAGAGAGAGAAGTAATGATGCATGTCAAGCATATAATATTGGAACTTTTGGAGACAACCAAGCGTAACTACTACGAAATTAAAGTAATAGCTAAATTATAAAATCAAATGTAAGCAATATAACTACCATGTAAGAAATATAATAGCTAGACTATAAAATATATTCCATGCACACAAGTCTTATTACTATAAAAGTAGAGTAGAAACCAAATTATTAAAGTAATTTATTGAAACGAAATGAAGGAAGGAAGAGGGTAAGAGATGTTGGAACCTTAGGTTATGATGGTTCATCACACTTCTCCTAGAGTTAGTTTTTTGGGCGGTCAACCAATAGATGGAGATAGTTAGTTGGGAAATCAACTGGAAGTCGACATCATTTGGTCGAGTAGTCAATTATCCTATCGATCGAACAATTAAATGGAAGTGGAAGAGAGTTGGTTAATGGATTGGGTAGCCAATCCATCGACCATGAGTTGGACATATGGATGGTTGGGTCGACTTGGTTCAACTAGCCAACTAGACAATGTGGATTTGACAGAGTCAACTCTAACAATTGACGGTTGTATGTGGATAAGATCTATCCGAAAATTGCCTTAGGTTGATGGATAGTTGGTTTGGATTATTGGTTGTCATTGTTGTTAACCCTTGGAGAGTGATATTGTAGATTTATTTCAACCCTTGGAGAAGTCCGGTAGAGAATTCCAGTAGCGCAAAGGTATGGATAAGGAACCCAAGTTTGTTTGAGGTATAAAGGCATGGATATTGATGAATATGTAGGTAATACTATTCTAGATGGATAGTGCATGTCATTCCATTTCTGTTGATATGTGGAACACCACGTGGTTCCTCACGGTTAGTGATATATGGCCTTGTGAAGTTGGAGGACCCCCAAGAGTTATCTAGAAGCCCCTAGAAGGTCATTGTTATGGAATAATTCCCCTTGTGGACAAGTGAATATTTCCTCAGAGTAATGACCCCTCTATCGAAATAGAAAACTACCTTTGGACACTACCATTCCTATAGACTAATTATGCCTATCGAAAAAGAGAGTAATATGGATAATATGATGTACCTCACTTTAGAATTTTGTCCACACTACTCGAATCTGCGAGTTCCGAATAGTACCTGAGATGGATGACAAGATACAAACAACTATCTCCTACTCTAATGGATTAGAAACACTTGATCTATCTATGAAGGATTAAAACAAGCATAGAAAAATACATGTAAACACATATTAGAAGGAAATAGGCCAAGTATATTGATGAGAGCTTTAAAGAGACACTTACAATATTCAGATGATGTTGCATATTGTTTAAGTCCTTCTTGTCTAACCCCTTGCTCGAAAGATCCACAATCATAAGAAAAATGATTTGATGATTATTTCTCCCCTTTGTTCACCATGAGAATGCCTCCATTTATAGGCTTTGAGAGGCTCAACCACCTTGGTTATATTTGGAATTAGTTGAGGATATGACTCCATCAGTTGTGATATTTCCCTTATATGCAACCTGAGGGTTAGATTCGAGCCAAACCAACTCGATCCATCCATAGCTTCGCTTAGATAAAAAGGGGATTTCTCCCAAGATTTGCTCAACCAATTCGACGCTCCCTCACAATGGGCAACATAACGCTTCAATGCTCCCTGCTAGATAGGCAAAGAGCTTTAGCGCTCCCTGCATATGAGCAGGGGAGGGATGATTCTCCAAAAGTTTCCAAGATGACCATTTATCATAGAAAAACACTTTGTTCCGACTGTCAAACGATGGGGATTCTTCTTCTAACATGCTTTAGGGGTTTTATCAAGTGTTCCCAAGGTGTTGTTCACGATCTAACACTTATGTGATGAGAATGAGACACTTACGACACTTGGAAAAAAAGTGTGACATTTACGACACTTATGACAATGAGGATGTGACATTATCGAAGTGAGAAAATTTGACGTGTAACAGATTTCCCTCCAAAGTGTGAAGTTAGAAAATGAAATATGATGGCCAAAACACAATGTAGATTATTCGAAGTAAGGGCATGGAGTCGAAGAACCTGGTAGAAGCTGCAGACAACCATCAAACAATGTTAATATGTGTTTCATTCCCGAGGAAGACATACCTATTGTTAGACTATAAATGACTCAAAGTATGGCCGCTAATAAATACATTGCAAATCCATGATGATATTGACTAAAAGTATGTCCACCAGAGATACAATGTGGATCCATACTTCTATGATATGAACTGATCATAGCCACACAAAATACACAGTGGAGCTATGAGATGATAAAACATAGCCACAAACCAATACAATGTCAATCTATTTGACAACATAGGTATCAACATGCTTAAATAACTTCCTTAACAACCTGGGAAAAGCAGATGTCATAATGAATGCTCAGCCGAGGTTCTTCATCCCAATCCTGATGTGGTACGAATATAGCCATGTGAATAGATGTTTTGATGTCGAACATGGTAGAAACCACTTGATTACTGGTCATTGAGGTAAACCATTAACAAGTGCAAGGGAAATCACCAATGATGTCAATGATTCCCAAGGTACCCTAGTACAATCCAATGAATGTGAATAAATGAGCCGAGGTTGAACATTTTTGGAATCATCCGATTAGAGGTCAATGATGAAAACCTACTATCGAAAGTAAGGAGGCCTTCCATTGAGGCATGTAGGTCCCAATATACTAAATGGTCTCTAAGTATAATTCCCAGATGATGTGTTGAAATCGAGAGGAATAGACTCGTCGAAGGAGGGACTTGATGTATCCCTCATCATCGACAAAAAATTGACAAAGGAAATAAATAATATATAAAAGATGAGCATAGACTGAAATGGGTACGAAAACTAGTAATTTTGTGGATGGTTGATTCTCGAGGTGGAAACATCCCTTGAACACTAAGGCACGACATGAGACTTGGAAACATAAACGTAGAGTGGACCAAAACATAATGCAGTGAGTGCTGAGGCATGGAGTGGAAAGAATCATAGGATTGGTTCAATGCAGAGGTTTAGTGAATTATCCAAGTGTTCAGTGTGAAGGTTAAAACAAGTTTTGTGTTCAAGGGAAACTATAAGAGATGTTTAAAAAAAAATTCATAAAACTTGACCCACTTCCTTCAATTCCGCCCCCCCCATTCAGATAAATGAGTACCTCTTTTTAATTTAACCAGCTCGAGGAGGATAACACATGATTGATATAAATCACCTTCGGTAAGTTCCTCTTCCTTTGTTTAATGAACCAGAAGAGGTAAGGGTTCGTCCCCATATGGGACCTTCAATGTGTAGTTTTAGCGAGTCCAGAGAATGAAAACTCGATGGTTTTTCATATTTAGAGAGTCTGAAAAGAACTCAAAGGTGACTCTGGGGTTGTACTTTTTCATAATTTTAGTCTTCGAGGTCTAAAAAAGAGATAAAATATTACTCATAAGACACTATTTCAAACCTTTAAACGAGTGTGAAAGGAAGAAAGATCACTCAACAATATGTTCATGTTTAGAGAGTCTAAAAAGAGTTTAAAGGAGACTCCAGGGGGTTCCTTTTTCGTATAGCCTTTAGGAGTCCAAAAAAGTGATAAAAGTATACTCGGTTACATTCTCATGTATTTGTGAGCATGAGAAATAACAAAGACTAAGCTCATTGGTTGTTATAAGGTCATTGAAAGAAATCCACTCAAATTCCTATAAAAAACAAACTGTTTTGGGCACAAGATATTAGTAATTTCTCGAACAATTAATAAAAAACCAAAAATAGACTTTATAATAAGGAGAAATGACCAAATTGGACATAGCAAATACCAAACTATGTCAGAAATTCATTTTTACCATTCTCCTTTGGTCTTTGAGTTTTTTCCTCATTTGGAGCGTTTTTTCAAGCATTGATTGCAGGGGTTATGAGCGACCATTTTCAAAACTGTCCAAATTGGGTTGGTTGTCTCTTCCTCCTCATTATTTTTAATGCATTTTCATTGTATTCCAGTCTTTAGTTAGGTGTTCTAGGCTCCTTGGGAAGCCCTATAGCACCAAATTGGATCGATGCTCCCTCAAGGCACCGAGGAGAGCATTGATCATGATTTCAACACGTTGATGGGGCACTAGCACCCTGTTAGCTTCTTTAAGGGATCCCCAGGCGCAAAAATCAAAGATTTTTTAATTTTAAGGATAAAAAGAGGAAATTTCTTTCCATGAGGGTTTAGCTAATGATGATTAATTGGTGTATTTGAAGGTTTCATCCATAGCTAGCCATGATTGAGTGGAAAGAGTGTGAGCATGATTTTGATGACATCACAACTTTTCAATACCCTCAAGCGAGGGCGACCTTGCGTAATTGTGGCTTGATCAGGTATTTCAAACTTCAAAACATGAGAAAATAAGTACTATTGTTTGAATACTTGATTGATCTATGGGATGATGCTGAGAAATAATTTCTAATAGGGCTGCATATGCTTGAAATTGAGATGGAGGATGTATAATTTTTGATAGGGCTCTCTAGGAGAGGGGAACCCATACTCTTGTCCAGACATAGGGCTACTCCACAACCGATCGAGGCATATGTTGCAGACCACTGCATAACAGGGTGATGGTTGGTGGGAGGAAGGATCATAATCAAAGATGTGAGAGATCTATCACTTCGATCTGTTCTATCCACCATCATCAAGTTGGAGGGGAGCATTAGTGCCCACTTGGCTTCTAAATCACAAATATATTATGCAATTCAATGTTTGGAACCAATACTATTCAAATGGAGTGCAGGATTCCTGAGGAATGTCAAAGAACATATATCCAAATGTAGGACTGGCAGGAAAAATCTGTTCAAATACGGTTCTTTCTTGGTTTTATTTTTCCTAGAGAAGATCCCCCAAATGCAGCCATGGGTTGTAATGATAGCACATCCCATGATCGAGCCTCATATGGATAGGTGAACCAGTCTTTCACCCAGGTTGGGGAATGAGCCCTTAACTTTTAGATTCACTGCAGACTTCTTCACATGGTGGAGTAGGCAGTTAGTGGTGATTGAGGACTTCCCTTATGCTGGGGTAGATTTGAGAGGTAGTTCGGACTTGGTACTTCCCGAGGGCATACAGTGGGATGCATCAGGTATAAAATACCATAACCTTTGTTGGCCCTTGGTTATGGAAGGAAGTGAAGATTAAGGAAGAAGAGCAAAGTGCGAACTGTGCGGAAGGCACATTAACTGAGAATGGGTCGAAGTGGTCAAAGAAGCAGAAAAGAAGGATAAAAGTAAGGGAATGCTAGTCATTGAAAGAGAATATAAAGGAAGACATATCAACAAAGAATACGTATCTTGGACAACACAACATGCGGAAAAATCCACCGATGGATCCTTTAGATCACCTAGCAAGAAAGAAGGAAGTACAGGCTGGTGAAGCCCTTAAAACATGGGTCAAGTTGACCTAGGGTTTAGACACCCAGGGTTTTGGTATTTAGGGTTTTGACACTTAGGCTTCGGTCTAAGGGTGTCCAAGAGTCATTTAATGTATAAATAAATGTCTAGAAGACATGGTATGGGTTCACTCATGTTGTTATGGTTAATGTTTGTCGATTGTTTCCCATTGTCGAGAGAGAAGCATTATGTAGCAAGAGCATTATCGAGTCTGTAAGATATTCAGCTGGGTGTGAAGATCAAACCCTACAGCTGGGTACACAGGAAGGGGAGAGAAAGAGAAGGAAAGAGAGAGAGATCTGCAACTAAGTGCGCAGATAGAACTATATGTTTCCATTTAATATATCAAGAAACACAGTTATGTGGACATAGCCCTAGGGAGAGGGTGAACCAATTATATCTTGTTGTTCTGTGTGATGGATGCTGTGTTATTTTCTTTCTGTTATACTATTATTGCATTGTTGTGCTCGATCCGAGATATAACCTGCGAAGTAAGCTTAAGATTGGTAAATAATAGCTAGGTGGTTGTGTGTTGTTGTTCTGGATTCACTTTGCATCTCCTTTGGTTGTAGACACCTGTGTCCTGCAACCCCCTATTGCTACTTCGGGTGAGACTGCATCTTCTCCG
>ML853375.1:55541-67303 GCA_009831015.1 Picea engelmannii
CTGAGCACAACCTTTCGTCCTCCTTCCTCCACAAAGGACATTTCCATGGTCTTGTAATTTGTGGTGATGGGTCCTAAAGTGCTGAGCCACTGCACCCCTAGGATGATGTTGGTATTGGGAAGATCCATCACATACACATCCTGCACTAACTCATGCCTTCCCAAGGTGAGTTTCATACCTGGTATGTATCTGTTACAGGGCATAATACTACCACCTGCAACCTCCACTTTGAATCCTTCAAACTCTACTGTAGGTATGTGCCTCCTCTTCAATAATGCTGCATCAATGAAATTGTGGGAAGCTCCTCCATCAATTAGAACTGACACTCTTTGTCCTTGTAAGACCCCTCTCATCCTAAAGGTGTTGAACTTGGGTACCCCACTGATAGATGCCAACGTAGCCTTCTCTCCAGCCGCACAGTCTAGTTCCGGACCCTCCTCTTCTGCTACCTCTAACGTTTCAGCCTCCATGTTTTGTATCTGACCATACTCATCCTCTTCTTCATCATCTGAAGTGACCTCAATGTAATGTACCTATCCTTGTCCCATGCACTTGTGTGAGGGATTCCATGGCTCCTTGCATGTGAAGCAGAGTTGCTTCCTTCTCAGTTCCCTCCTGGTGTTGTCATCTATTCTTCCACGACCCTTGTCATAACCCTTAGGGTCATGTCCTCCCTGGTTTATTAGAGGCCTTTGATCTCTTCCACCACTGTTAAGAGGTGGTCTGGGTATGAATTTTAGTTTAGAAGCTGGACCCAGATCCCTCGTCTTCCAAATGGCTTCCTATAGGCTGGTAGGCTTGAAGGCCTTAACCTAACCCTTCAAGCATTCCATCAATCCTTCTGTAAAGAGCATCATGAGCCTGGTTGGGGACATATCTTGCACCATCACTGGAAACCTCTGGAACTCATAAATGTATGCCTCAGCCGTACCTGTTTGCTTGAGTTGGGTGAGCTCCCAGAAATGTAACTCAGGATCTCCTAGATCAAATCTATCAATGAGCCTCTGAGTGAATTCTGTATAGGATACAATCTAGTTGTGGCCAAGTGTGGTGAGCCCATGGTACCACCGGTCGTGGGCCTTTCCATCCAAGTACATAGTGGAAAAATTGATGGCCTCCATCTCTCTCATGGGATTAAACTGCAGGTAAGTATCCAGCTTCTGCACCCATGCTTGTGCTGTCATCTTAGCCGTACCATCAAAGTATGGAATCTCTATCTTCCCTACCCTTCGATCAAACTCAAAGTTGCCCCTGTGGTTTGTCCTAGGCTAGTTTCTGAACTTGAGTTGACAATACTGGTCTAGGGACATCTGTCTTTGAACTTTCATTTCCAAGCTGTAGTATTCCCTGGTACTCCTGGCTAATTGTGTGACAAAATATTCAACCTGTTCATTCTGCTCTTGCTCATCTGTAAATGTGGGCATGTATGGTCTGGGTTTAGCTCTACTACCTGAGTGTTGGCCTAGCGGTTGATATGTCACCACTGGCACGTATGGCCTATGATTGGTCCTGCTACCCATCTGCCCATGGAATGTGCCACCTCCAAGACTTCCTTCGGATCCTGGTCCTTTCTCCGGGTTATATCTGTCTTCCTCATGGGTTCCTCCGGACCCTCCAGCCTCCTTATTCCCATACGTATCAGGATCTTTGCCTTGATGGGTTACTTGCATCAGAAGGTCAGTTATCTTAGTTTGGTTCTCATTCATTTTCTGTAGATTCTCATCAACTTTCTTCAATGTTTCAGAGAGTTCGGCCTGTCCCCTTCTGTTGGTTTCCTGATACTCATCCAACTGTCGGACCAATGTTCTTTCTGTGCGGTTCATGTTTCGTTGGAACTTACCAAATTCAGTTACTAAGAGAGCCAATCCCTGAGGCTCATGTTTGTCTCCTGACCCTTCTATTTCTACCTCTATTTCATTGTTGTTTATCTTCCTTCGACCCATACCAATTCCCCTATACTTCTGCATGCACCGATCTCTCCACAGGTTTGGAGGATCAAGGCTCTGATACCACTGTAATGATCCCAAGCCAAATTCTTTCTTGGAATCACTAACTAATACTAATTTATTGAGTTGTTAAGTGCATACAAGATTCATCGACACATGGAGATCACAATATATTCAAGATGTAGAAGCACAAGCAAAGATCTGACCTTTTTATTATGAGCAATGTAAGATCAATACAATAGATGGATGATCCGGCATAAACCTCAGATGGTCGTACAAGCAATAGATATGAGCTTCTACAAAATGCTCCCACTAATACAAAATAATGCCTCCAAAGGTTGAATAAGAAATGAAGATCAATACAAGCAGATCTGAATGCCAAACTATCCAGCTGAAGAATGCCACGCTCCAATAGAAGGCTGAAACCCTCAATAACTCGTCCATGATGCCAAAAGTGTCCAATCACCCTAAGAAATATGCCAATTGATCGATCGGGTGATGGTAAGAATAACCCAGGTGCCTAAATCTCCAAGATCCCTCTCAATCTCCATAGATCTGAATTTCCCACTGAATGGGGTGCCCCACTGGATGACTGAAACCCTAGCTGGTTCGGCCCTAATGAAGGAGGCCTCCAAATGATCTGAAACTCTCCAAGAATATAGATCGGGCTATGAGAGTCCCATGGGAGAAGTCCTGGACTTAGATCTCAAGCAAATCTCCCTAGATCTGAGTTTTACTGAATTACAGGACGTCCCCTATGGCTCCAAGACGTCCCAATCTGCAAAAAAATGTAGAATGATGATAA
Source organism: Picea engelmannii (assembly GCA_009831015.1). Taxonomy (NCBI): domain Eukaryota; kingdom Viridiplantae; phylum Streptophyta; class Pinopsida; order Pinales; family Pinaceae; genus Picea; species Picea engelmannii. Next base: position 58,293 of record ML853375.1, read on the forward strand.
CCCTCTAGAAAAGCCCTCAAATTGATGGTCCTGCCCCTGCAAATGAAACCCAACTGTCGGAATGGCCCTAGGCCCTCAGGATAAGCTGGATCGAACCTCCCTCCATAAACTGGCCTTGAGACGAGAATGGTGTGGAGGAGTCTTTCATCCCCGAGACCAAGCTGTGGAACAAGGTGAGTGGATATTTCACCACTGAGTTTCTCCCAAGGGTTTGTACAACAAAACCCCCAAACTGAATGCTCAAGAGCAATAGAAAATGCTAATCCAAAACCAGAATGAGTAATAGGTGCACCCCAGCCTCTTACTTATACTTTTCTTTCTAATTCTCTGTTGAGTTAGGTTAACTCCCAGGGTTAATCTTCTATTCTTCTGTTGAGTTATCTTTTACTCCTTTATCCTTTTCCTTTTTTAAGTCAACTTAAAAATATAACTTTAAACTTCTTTGACTTTCCCCCCTTCAGTGTGAGACTATGACCTAGTGGGGGTGCCCAGGCCACTGAGTCTCCTCATCACCTCTCTAAGAGGTGGGGGACATTACATACCAAGTGATAAAAATACGATTTAAAATGATCTCAAAATTTAACGTTTTGAAAAGAAAAAAAGATTCAAAAACATCTTATTTGTTTTTAGGTGTTGATTTTAAGGTTTTTCGGAGCTATTGTCTAAGTTTTGAAGCCCATGTTTGAAAAATGTTGTAATTTTCACCCCGTTTTAAAAAATGGTGCTACCGGTAGCACCACTTTTTGATTTGGGGGTTGATTTTGATGTTTTTTATGCAAAAATATGGGCTTTTTGGGCCAGTGTTCTCGTTTTGAGGTCATAGTTCTAATTAAGTTGGTAACTATGTTTGAAAATAGAAGTGCAGAGCTACAAGGCAGAGAATGAGAGGATGATGAGAGAGAAAATTTAGATAAATGATCGAGGGCTATAGAGCTTAAATCAGTTGTAGAGACAAGTAAAGAATGGATCAAAGAAAGAGGAAGAAGGAAGGTATCATTAAAGAAGATATGATCGTGGAAGGGTCGGATATTCTAGGAGTTCTAGCAGAGCTCATAGGAATCATTCACCTCATTATGCAGCAAGAAGGTATTATTCATATGAATATTCCATAAGTAGTCCAGAGGTGTCTCCTGTTAGGCACCAAAGAAGAAGGCATGAAATGGACAGTTTGCAAGGATATTTGAAGAATCTCAAGCCCCCATACTTTTATGGTGAAAGGGAAAGGGAATATGATGCTGAAGCATTGTTGCTTGGACTCAGGAGATATTTCCAATTGCATAAATATTCATCAACCTAGAAGCTAGAATTTTCACATACCATTTACATGGGAAAGCTTCCATGTTGTGGGACCAGCTGAAACAAGTTGAGAATATTAATGAGAATATGAGCACTTGGAAGAAATTCAAGAATTATTTTCAAAAGGAGTACCTCTCAAAGAATTTCTATGACAAGAAAATGTAGGATTTCTTTGAACTCCAGTTGGGAAGCATGTCCATGGAAGAATATGAGAAGAATTTCTTGGGGTTATTAAAGTATGTTGGGTTTATAAATGATAATAAGGTGAAAATACAAAACTTTTTGATTGGAATGCCAACCTTTTATAAAGAAAATATTCAGTATGATGAACCCAAGACCTTGACTGAGGCTACTAGGAAAGATAAGTACCTATATGAGAAAGGTTAGGGAAAAGAATCCATGCAGAAATATTGGAAGGATAAGAAGAAGGAGAAATTTGATCAGAGGAAGAAGGGATTGAAGCCTCCTTTCCATAGAAACGAGCTTAATACAAATCATCAAGAACAGTATGCTAAGGATGAATCAAATAAAGAAGACTCTCTAGGAAAAAGGGGAAGACCACCAATCCAATGTTGGGGATGCAAGGAAGATCACCTATACAAGGATTTCCCTCATAGAAAGGACAGAGTGAAGACCATGCACAACCTCCAAGAGGCTACTACAGTCGAAGACATGGGAAGAATTTATGCATCCTTAGATGATTGACAAGAAGAAAACCAATCCAAAATGATCAAGGTGGAAGGTAAGATAATTAATCAATATGTTGCTATTTTAATTGATTCATGAGCAATTCATTGTTACATTGATCCTAAAATAGTGGATAGATTACATTTGGAGAAAAGTAAACTTGGGAAACCAAGTTTGGTTCATCTAGCCATGAGAACCAAAAGGAGAATCCATGATATGGTTATAGGTTTCTCCATAAGTCTTAATGGTTTGAATACTAGTGATGACATGATTATCATACCATTAGGATCTTACAATATTTTAATTGGAATGGATTGGTTGGAAAAGCATCATGTTGTCCTATATTGTCATAGAAATACATTTATATGTCTTTATGGAGATGGAAAACATAGCACTGTGAAAGGTGTACCAAGACCCATCTCTATAAGCGAGATTTCAACCTTACAACTGAAGAGATGTTTCATAAAAAGGGTGTTAGTTGTATGCAGGCCATGTGGAGGATCCAGAAAAGAAAAGGGGGCCAAGGATTGAATATTTTATGGCACTGCAATAATTCAAGGATGTATTCCAGGAAATACCAAGGTTTCCACCAAAAAGGGAAATAGATTTATCTATTGATTTAGTGCCATGAGTTTCCGCGGTGTCAAAAAAACGTAACAGAATGAGCAGACTAGAGTTAAAAGAATTACAAATGCAGTTGGAGGAATTATTGAAGAAATGGTACATATGCCCAACTATTTCACCTTGGGGAGCACCCATACTCTTTGTCAAAAATAAAGATGGAACCTTGAGGCTATGTATTTAATTTCGATAGTTGAATAAGTATACTATAAAGAACAAGTATCCTTTATCCAGAATTGATGACCTATTTTATCAGTTAAGAGGAGCAAAGATATTTTCAAAGATAGACTTGAGATTGGGATACCATTAGGGAAGAATCAAGGAAGAATACATCCATAAAACAACCTTTAGAACCAAGTATAGGCATTATGAATTTGTAGAGGTGCCATTTGGACTCACCAATGCACCAATTGTCTTTATGTGCTTATTTGGATAAGTTTTTCATAGTATTCATGGATGACATACTTGTCTATTCTAAGTCAGAGGAAGAGCATGAACATCACCTAAGATTGGTATTGCAAGTGTCGAAGGAACAACAGTTGTATGCCAAGCTAAGTAAGTATTGTTTTTATCAAGAACAAATCCATTACTTGGGGAATATTATTTCGGAACATGGTATAACAGTGGATCTAGAAAATGTTGAAGCCATTACAGGATGGCCAATGCCCAGGAATGTTTCATAAGTCAGATATTTTATGGGATTAGCTGGTTACTAGAGAAGGTTTATAGCCGGGTTCTCTACGATTGTTCATCCCATCACTTCTTTGCAAAAGAAGGGAATGAAATTTGAATGGACATTTGGATGTGAAGAGAAATTTAACTTGTTGAAGGAGTTTCTCACTAGCGCACCTGTGTTAAATATTGTTGACCCAAATGAAAGTTTTGTGGTATGCACATATGCATGCAAGGAAGGACTTGGTGGATTCCTCACTCAAAATGGACATGTCATTGGTTATGAGTCCATAAATATTAAGGAACATGGGAGGAACTATGCCACACATGACTTGGAGCTAGCTATAATTATTCACACATTGAATATGTAGAGGTATTATTTTACGAGGAAGAGATTTGAATTAAGAACAAGCCATAGTGGTCTGAAGTATCTTTTTTAAAAGTCAACTTTGAATGTCAGGAGAACAAGATGTCTAGAATTTTTAAGTGAATACGACTTTGATATCAATCATATCAAAGGAAAAGAAAATAAAGTTGTCGATGCACTTAGCAGACGGGTGCATCTCATGCATGCTACAACTGTCAGTATGCACCCATCAGACTTGAAGAGCGGAATTTTAGATATTTTTTTTTTACAGATCAACATTACCTACAGGTAAAGAAAATCTTGCAGAAAGAGGATGTACAACAAAAAATTAAAGAGTATGAGATAAATGAAGATGGATTAGTTATTCATAAAAATATAATTTATGTTCCTAGTTCCAGAGAACTTAGGAAGTTGGTATTAAAAGAAATGCATAATGTTCCATATGTTTGTTATAGAACGATTTTCCTCACCATTGCTATATTTCACAGAGGGTCTTTTTCATTTCCCTTTGTAGACTTATCATCCCCTTTTGATGAATCCAGAGCTAAAAATATATTTTTTTCCACATATACTCTACCTATATGCAATGCAAGATGCGTATATGCTTGTTGATCCACTACAACCCGCGTACATCAGGATTTGTGCCAAAAAATACAAAATGAGGTCGGGTTTCCATGTCACAACAGGAGATATCTGATCCTTGGCCTTCCATATACTGGAAACATTCCGACTCGACCCTTCAGTTGCATCCTGAAGGCTATAAGAACACAATTTCGACCTATGGAAAAAAAGGAGAAAGAATTCAACTTTGAGAGCAAAGTTTCTCTGGAGAAATTACTTCATATTGAGTCTACATCCCTCTGTCCCTAAAGTATGAACACAATGTTCATCCCCAAATATCTTTCCCTATTGTTGAGAGGACCTCATAACCTCTTTCCTATGAGCTTGCCTTTGGTGGAGGATTGAAGTGGTGGAGACCCAGTTGGAAGGAACTTGGTTTCTTGGTTTCGAACCATGCTGACATGGAAGTCTGTATTATTGTCACTTCTGTTGATCAATTATTAATAGAAATACTCCTTTCCCATCCTATTGATATCTTGCAAATATATGATTATTATCCATGGGCATGTTTGTATTGTTTATTAATGGATTATGCTATCTGATGTTCTAACCCCTTTTATATTATCACTGTATACTTTCTCTGCTTGTTTGTTAAGAACTTCTTGCAGGTATAAATCTTTGGGTCAAAGTGCTCAACAGTGGAACATTATCAAACATTGGATCGAGGTAGTCCTCTTTCTTATATTGCACATTAGTTTATATAACATATGTTGGAATTGAGTTGATTTCTGTAGTCATACCTGTCTGTTGTGGTTTACCCTTGGCCATAGAGAGTTTTTCCCTTGTAACAGAAATGGCGACTCCATGGGGAGATATATTCCTTCTAAGGGTTGAAGTAGTTTTTCTTCTTACATTGCTCTTTTTCCTTTGTGTTTCTTGTTGTATCACTACTTGACATGTCCTGTTCACTCTGGGTCTAAGTTTTCATCCTTTTTCCCTTGCTTGGCCTTGTTTTAAAACATATACGCCCTTTTTTCCTTGACAATCTCGTATACACGCTTGTTGTCTCACTGCAAGAAGCGTATATACGCTTTGTTATCTTGAACAGTCACGTATACCACTTCCCCTGGCTTGTTTGCATGGTTTAGTGACTGCTAGGTAGGATTTGAAGATTGTTGAGCCTTCTTAGGTCTCTGTAGTGTCTGTTGATATTATCTGGGATGACAAGAAACCTTTTTGGAGTTGAATTTTTGGGCGGAGTCTTTCTCTTTTTTTTCCATTTTTGGTTTCTCCTTGTTCTCTGGACTATTTGCGTGGCTGCTTGGTATTCTGCGCGAGTTATTTCTTTTATACACAGTAGAATTTATATATCATGTTGATCGTCAGTCCGTGCATTTTATTTTTAGTATATTGAAAATACACAAAAATAGGCATTTTGTATTGGTTGGCATTTTCGTCTTTGAATCTCTATCATTAGCTTAGCGCAATTAGTGAAAGATTGCATTTTACTTCTGAATTGCAGAGTTGAAATTGAAGACTGCACTGTTATTATTGGCATATCATTCAATGAAAATTTAAAGATCGACTTTGCATTATATCCATATTTATTTTCTTGCAGAGTCATAACATCATGAGTTTCACTTCCATACCTTTTTGAGTAACCGTGGCCAATAAAATTTACACTTTAAACTAAAATTGATTAGTCATGATTTTATTTTTAAGGTGCACAAACTAGCCTAGGATTTAGTGCCTTGGAATAGGATATTGTGAGTAAACGTCTTCAAGGCAATTAAATCAACATATGTGTCTGAGACAGGGAGTTGAGAAGTCCATTGTATAATTGGTAATATCAGGAGGCTCCACTCACACCAGAGTTAATCACGAGGTCGCACGAAGTTAATTGAAGGGATAACCCCTATATACTCACCTAGAGTTAGAGATATTTCTGTGGATTTATTCTTATTTGGGGATCTTGCTAGTACGCATACCTCTGTGAGAGGAAGTGATTTCAAGGTTTTGGGATTTTCTACCCTACCCATACAGTGATCCGAAATTACGACTGCTCGCATGTGCATTGGTTATACAATGGTTGATTAGTTGCTTGACTTAGGTATATCATAGGTTACTTGCAGGGGTTATTCTGCCTGTATCCTGAGTCAGATAGGGGTCAGACAACACACAACATTTATGGAGGATTACCTCTACGGGGGATCTAACCGACTGGTTGTAAGCCTATAAGGGCCCTTATAATTTATTTTGTTACCTCCAAACTTTAGCGGGGAGTCTTAGGTCCCTCTTGGACTAGGAATACCTTCTTTAGCGAGGGAGGCCACTCAACCACTTTAGCCCATTTGCATGCATATTGGCCATTTGATGTTTTGGTATTCTCTTTGACTACTAGTCGACCTTAGGTGTCTATTTTTGGGTTTCATCATTATGGACAGTGGAGTTTATTTTTCTCCTTCATTTACCGCTACCCACTCCATGATACCTGCTAATTTCATGGGGATGAACTCTTTCATTTTTTACATTGGTATGCAGAACTACAATGCTCAATCTACACCTTGGGTCTCTAGCCATTTTTTTGTTGATATGCCTTCCCCCATGCAACCCTCTCTGATCCAAGAAAGGATCTTTTAATGACTGTGGTTGAGTTTTTAATTGCATGTGTTAATTAACCATTTAAGAAGCTGAATGAAAGAGGATGAATTTAATGAAGGAACATAGCATCCATAAAACAAGATACAGATCTGAACTAAAGCAATAAGAACAACAAACCATAACAAGAGAAGTGATAATGGAGTTCGGCACAAAATTGCCTACATCTTCGAGCCTTTGTCTTAGTGGGGGAGGCTTCTTTATTTCTGTTCAAAGCTCAAAAAGTACAATGTAGTAGTGCCATTAGGCTACAAGATTGATCTGGTCATGTTCTTCCAGATCTCTAGAACCCAGCAGAAGAAACGACATGCAAAACGGATGACCGGAGCTCCCATAAATGGCCCACAAGCGTCTGCTCCCCAACAACTTCCTTGCATAAACATGACTTTGGATTGGCTTCCCTTCAACATAACTCTGCTTTGATTTTCCTCCATGGCCTCAAACATGCCTATTTTTAATATATCTAAAGTTGGTTATCCATCCCCAACTTCTTCCCAAAATCTGGCCTCCAAAAATGCCCAATATCTCCCAAAAATGGATAAAATCCGTTAATTACAGGCCAATAAATTAATTAAACCACTATAATAAAGTTTAAAAACCCAAAATATGCATAGATAGGGTGAAACCCCCTTTTGTAGGGCTCCTAGTCACAAATAATGCACCATGTGGCCAAGCGCTTATCCTTAATGTGTTAGCCCCCCTAAATATGGCACCCGGTCCTGTGTGAAGGCCATATGGCCGAGCCCTATTCCTATGCACACGCAACCACTCCTCCTTTTTGGTGTAGCCCCCGATATCTAGGCTAGTGGTTACACCCCCGGATATATGGAAAGGCCCAAGTTTATTGCATTAACCCCCGTAGGTGGTTATCGTATTGCACCCGCACCCCTTTTAGCTGTGGTTACATGCAAATAATGAAATCGTGGGCTGGGGCTAAGCCCCAGCCCTTTCCACCTCCAACTAAACTTTTAATCAAACTTAAATACAATATTTTCCATATGATTGTTAAGAATCAACAGTGGAGCGGGTGGTTAGCCTGGTCCTACCAGTTAATAGCCCGGTGGAGGTCGGGGGTTCGACTCTAGTGGAGACCCCAAAATTTTGCATAACCCAAAAGCCAACCACAGGATTCCACGTGGAACCTCTCCATTCACCAAGAACGAAGCCACGTGTCAACTATCTATTCGTCCACCTGTTTGCTGAGGTGTCTGCCTAGTCAACAACTGTACTACCACATCAACATGCCATTGTACCTACCATGTAAGCCTGTGCCACATGTCACCCTCATAGTGGTGACATGTGTCACCCTCTGACCGGTCTAAATCACCTGTTGTACACCCCATCACCTGCAATGTGTCATCTCCATATGATTCCACGTCAGCTGTACGGACTGTACAGTCAACCCCCCCTTTTTTCTTGCCTGTTTGGTTTTTCAATTAGAATGCGATAAATTTCGCATACAGAGCCTGTTTGAGGAAGTAAATATACTACTAGAATCACTACAACAAGATGGACTCAATGGCACCAGTTTCATTCCATTACGAAAACTTTTATTTTTGAGCCTTTTTGAGCCCTATCAGGCTTCTGGATCCGATTCTGGATCACACCTCCCCACTAAAGGACCTTTTGGTCCCCAAAAGGTTACTGTCCAGTCAATAATCTCAGGATAGGCCACTCGAATTGTCCTCTGTCTCTGAAATCTGTCTTGTGCACCTGTCTCATCAAGATCAACTGTAACACAATCATGACAACTGACAGTATATTGTTATCCATTTGAACCCTTTTACATCTTACTGAAGCCACTATCATCCATGTAGACAACATTACTAATGACAACATCAAAACAACGACTGCAAATGAGTTGATATACTTGAAATATTTGCATGACATGAGCTTATCTTGAAGCAACTTATGATTGATTTTCCATTCAACAATCATTTCTTGTTCTTGCTTAAGATCGATTACTTCATTTGAAACAATTATTGGTTTGTTTCTTGCTTGCATTTCCTTCTTTAATTGTTCCATTGTTTGAAGTGTTTTATTTGCCTTAACATGATGAGCATGAACCACATAATCTTGACCTGCTTTGGTTAATTGATATTGATTCTTTGTCCTGTAGAAGATTTCCTTACGATCATATAAATATGGA
>ML853377.1:0-15708 GCA_009831015.1 Picea engelmannii
TTTAGCATTATCTAAATAAAATGCCATCAACCGATATTCTTAGATTCGATATAATGGAGGACTAGAGAAATTCCCCTCCCTCTCCCATGTTTATGATTTCACTAGTGTCTAATACCCAACACACCCTTCAAGGTGCATATCCATGCATTAGGAGGGGTGTGATTTGCCTAAACACTTGGCATTGTACACGCATGTAGAGGATGAATACACATAATGGTCTCTATTATCCTCATTGCATTCTCCCTTTATTCATATGATTGTTGATGTAATGGTGATCTATCTATTTGATTCATATACATGTAGAATGTGGCACCTTATAATGTGTTGTTTATCATTGATCTTGTTTATTGTAAAAAATGTGAGGAGAAATGGAAATTCAAGGATGTATGGGAGCATTTGTTTATGGTTTTAAAATGAAAAGAGAAACCGATTAGGGTGGAATAAGGGGAGAGGTTTGCATAGGCCATTATCCTCCTTTGTTTTTCTCTAACATTAAGTGAATTCCATAAACAATTGGTCAAGGAAGGTAAGGTTCTCAACATGGCCCATTGTTCTTTTTGTTGTCGTCTTCTATGGAAAATATGAAGGTTGAATAAAGAACTCCACTTGTGTGAGAAAAAGGTCAAGGATTTCCTAAGAATGGCTATGAACTGTACCTAGGATAAGGAAATTTTGAAGAAGAATGATGACCTAAACAATAAGGAATCCAACTCATCCAAGGATAAGAATGTGCTAAAAGTAGGGAGGCACCTGTTTATCCTCTAATATTGGGAGAAGGAATTGCAAGTCTACCTCATCACCATTTAAGGGAGTCAACTAGAGTTCACGATGGATATGGACAACCCCACTTATATGATGGAACACATTGCAAGCCACGTTCACCTACCCCTATCAAATGGATTACACACTGACTTAGGTATCGCCATAGACTCTAAGGAGTTATCTGACCCTTCAAGAGATAAAGGAAGAAACATGGCCACCGATGTCATTCCGTCTATGGACGTCATGTATGGGCATTAATATTTGTTTATTTTTATATTTTTTATCAAATATATTTGTGGTTACATCAATTTATTAGCTTCGACACTTTCTCCATTTTAGGAAAGATAATAAAGATGTTTGGTATAATGTTTTTGGTTGCTACTTTCTCTATGGTTTACCCTATACTAGATAATTTTGTATTATATATATTTTTTTGGGACCAAGTGAAGCCACAACGATTTTTTATTATATAAATTAATTATCCTTCTAATTATAGTACTATTATGATTGGCCCTATTTTATCGAGGCTGTATAGAATTATTGTAGAAAAAAAGGTGAGTATATGGCTAGAAATCCAAGGAAGATAATTTAAAGTCCAAGACATATTTAGAAGTTTCCATTCAACTATGGAACACCTTGTTATACTTAGTATCATTGTGAAGGAGTGTTGCAATAATAAAATAAATCTCTTGTGTTCTTCATTGACTTTAGAAAATCATTTGACACAATGCTCATAATTAACCTCTGGAACATATTAGAAGAGAAAAAAGTTCATTTCGAGTTAAGAGTTGTTGCAATAAAGCTATACAAGAATGGTATCACCATGTCTAGGATGAGCAAGAGATGGTTGGGAGAAATCAATTGTAATATAGGAGTTAAGCAATGTTTTCCCCTGTGCCCTACCCTCTTTGGAATATAAATCGACAAGTTAGAGGGTTTCTCGAAAGAAGCAAGATGTGTTAGCAAGTCTCTAGTTGGAATAATCTTCATCCTTCTTCTTAATGATGACAATATTGATGTTATGGAAATGAGTCTCTATGATCTCTATAATATCCTAAAGATTCTCAAGGATTTTTTCAATAATACAAGTATGATTGTTAACACTTAAAATACAAAGGTTATGATATTCAAATCCAAAAACATAACTTATGCTAATTTCATGTATGACAATAATATCTTGGAGGAAGTGACTTCATATAAGTATATTGGAATTGATCTTCATCACAAGCTCAACTAGAACTATAGAATTGAGAAAAGGATAAATGGAGGGTATAAAGATTAGTATAGACTTGAAAACAATTGTAAATCGGTAGACCTTTGGCTTTGGGATAAGAATAGAGTCCCCTTTGGGATTCTCGTCACTCTTTTTATTTTATATATGGTTTCAAAGTATGGGGCCGCAAGATCTATAGAAAATTGTGGAGAAATATAGAGAAAATCCTAAAGTGTTTTATATTTTATAATCTTAAAATTAAAGGAAATAAAACCTATACTATCCTCCTCATAGGAGCAACTCTTTTCCCCAATAAGAGCATAGCTATGACTAGGTACTTAATGTACAAGAACAAGATAATGAACATGGAATACAAGACACTTGCTAAGTTTGCTTCAAAATCCAATCAAAACTACCCATGACTCAAGAGGTTGGCATAAATATGTCAAGTCTTGTCTAAATCATGGGATATTGAGGAAAATGCCACTCTCTAGAATAATGATATTGTTACAAATATTATTACATCTAAATTTAAGAAGAAATTTCAGCCAGGATAGGAGAAAACTAAGATACTACAAGTAGGTGATCAACCCTAATCTAGACGATGAAAAGTATCTATTAGTTTTAACTTCCATAAAGAAGAAAATTAGCATTGCTAAAAAAAGAACAAAATCTCATAAGCTCCATAGTGAAATGTGTTGTTGGAAAATTCATAAAATGACATGGGTTGAAACAATTTGTCATATTTGTGACAATAAGAGGGTTGAATATGAAAAACACTTTATCTTATAATGTCTTTCTTACACCAACATTACATCTCAATCTCAAAATATTTTTTACAATACCAACCTTCATAATTGTTTAACCCATTGATCTGAAATATTTTCGGAACGAAATGAAAGCAAAGATATTACAATGATATACACATAAAAATTGCCAAAAACAGAGAAATACAACAATACATAATTTCTATTAATGAAATAAATGTACATAGACTATAAAAATACAGAGTGTAAGACTCGTTGGAATGGTGACAACTTTATCTCTGAGAAGAGATGTGACGGATATGCTCATTCGCAAGAAGATGATTACAATGATGTTTTGAAGCCCCTTTTATGATAAATATGAATTCAAAAACCCTAGACATCCAAAAACCTAACCCTAGAAGATGAAGCTCCAAAAGTCATGTGGGCTCGTTGGGGTAATTTAGAACATTAACTTCTTACGGTTGTAACTTTTGCATTAAATCTCTATTTTAGGTGTGTGATAGCCCGTTGGAAAGGTATTTTTGAGAACTACGCATTATGCCATCAAATTATAACTCTATCTATAGTTTGACTGTGGAAATATAATAAAACATTGTTTAGATCCCCAAAATGATGTTGGAACTACATAAAGATGTACTGACATTTAAACTTCCAAAATAAGTTAGTTGGAATAGGTGGGCGGCCACCAATATCGACCTGAATGTTGTGTAGGTCTTCAAGACAAACCTATAAGTGCAGAACCCACAATTACAAAGAATTTTCCTCATTATAGAGAAACATGATGAAACGAAAACTATCAAGATGAGCCAGTTAGAATTTGGAACAGGTGGTGGCCACCAATGTCCACTTAGATCACCCATTGAAACTATAGTGATTTAGGAATTCTTATCATGATTTTGTTAAGAAGACTAGTAACTCTTGAAAAAATTCTAGGTACTAGAATAAATATAACTTCCCTTTTGACATGAATGTAAGGCAGGTAATGTATAGTGAAAATAAAAGCATTAAAGGTCCTATGAACAAGAACGACATAACAATCTCGTGATCCATTGCTATATATAATGTGTCATCACTATGTGTTTGTATTCATACATCAATACACCCTTTAATATGTATAGTATGTTATCACTATGTGCTTGTATTCATGAATCAAATCACTATGTACTTGTATTCATCCATCAATCCACCCCACCAGAGTTAAACATTAATCACTAAGCATCAATCCACCCCCACAAAAGTTAAGATATCTTGTACCAAACAAATTTTCTAACGCATTAATACACCCCACAAGAGCTACAACAAACGTTGATCACTAAGCGTGAATCCACCCTAAGGTAAATTTTAAAGTAGCAAACAAACTTGCTAATGCATCAATCCACCCCACAAGACTTACGGGAAGTTTTTGGATTTAAAATGTGTTTAAAGTTTTGAAAAGTATAACATTTCTAGTGGATACTTCACCTATCTCTACCCATCATCAACATTAAGGACATGAGAAGCTTAATGAGTTGGAAGAGAGTGTTGAGGTGTAACCCCCTCTTATATTTACAATGTCAACACTTTTTTTCAGCTTATTAACTTTCTCATGTCTTTGATGATGGGTAAAGTGTCCACTCAAAATTGAATTTTTCAAAACTTCACACACAATTTGAATCTAGAAAATTCCCTAGTAGTATGAATAACTTTGAAAACCTACATATTCAAATTTACATACATTACATACTTTTCACTAATTCTATTTCATCTTCCCTTATATGTATATTACATATAACATATGAGGGCATTGATAAAAAAAATATATTATATATTTTCTCTATTAATATCTCCACCCTCACTATGTTTTCCACATCTTACACAGATAATTAGAAAGAACCCTGTACTCTCCACATCTAATACCTTACACACGTCTTAGAAGAACAATAATGTTGTAGATTAGAACATACAACCAAAAGTACATTGTATTCAAACCTTTGCACCATTTGTAGGGAAAGTAGGTTATGTTTTTCAGAGAAATGTGAAGTAGATTGCGGATGTTTCACTATTTCTATTCCAGTTAGGTTTCTACCTATGACTTTCATATTTATAAATAGAGAAGGCCTGGTGATGGTCAATCCACTTGTTTCTCTAGTAATCGTCCATATTCCAGACTCTCTATTACAATGTGCATTAAAGCCTGCATTTGGTTAATGCTGGGTCAAACCACTGGCTAATAATAGAGAAATTGGAGGAGTAAGAATGACTGACTATTTTTTACAGATACCATGTTCGCAGACTATTCGGGATCTTTCTGCTATTTCTGCTTTATAAATAATACTTTAATCCACAAATAATGAATCTTAAATGGTTTGTCTTGAAAAGTCTGCTTCCCTATTGTTTTGTCACAGAGAACCTTGAGATGCTAGAAATTATCGACTTTATCAGTAGCTACACCATGCCTCATCATAGCATTCTGTTGCTACCAGCGACTGGCGAGGATAAGGGTTGAATATAATATGGTTAATATTTACAACCAAAAGCTTCGGACTTTTAGGTTTTCAAATGAAACAACAACTCCAAAAAAATATTTGATGGATAAATCTTATGATATAAACCAAGAAACACCAGATGACCATGTTATAGAAAACTGTACATGCCACTTGATTTGTGAACGAAGTTAGAACCTATCAATATTTGGTTCTATGTGCTTTCAGTAACTACTTGGGATTTTTCTAAAGCCCTGTTTGCAATATTTTATAGTTGGATGGGAGAAGAATATGTGTGTAGGACCACCGCATATCAGAATCGTGTGAGGAGCTATCATGGAAAGTTAAGTTTTGACAGTCAAATTCAGCATCGCTTCAACCTACAAATGCCTTAAATTCAATTCTTAAATGGCTTAATGTTTCCTTTGTTGAACAAGGTTGTAATCTTAAACCGACTAGTCCATCTATAACTGTTCGAAAGGGATATAAACATCAATGAATGTATTTAAGTTACTATATCGATCTGTCGGCCTCTCCTACATCTTGTCAATAACTTTCACAAATAGTGTACGTATAGTTTAGCATATATTGCAACCTTTCTTCAATAAAAAAAAATCAATCGACTTCGAATGATTCCAGCCCATACAAACATTATGGAAAAAGAAAATTTCACTCAGAAATCAGAATAGAATCATTCAATCTATCTGTTAGAAGCTTTGATCACACGATAAGTTACTAGATTTCTCATACATAAGCGTCTATACAATTTTCATTGGTAGAGTTGGGGGTACTCCCCAGATTTCGTAGTGGTGAATATATCTTCAAATTTCGTGAAGTATTCACTTATACCGAAATACAAACATAGATCGTCATCAAAGAATGCAGTATGTGTGCGGATTTGGCATGGAGAAAGAACATTTTCAGTGATAAAGATGTTTATATGGCCTTCAACACAGATTATATTTATATAATCCATTTTTCATTTTTTAATATCTTTCTATACGAGTAATAAGCCTCTTCATCTTTCTACATCTTCCAGCAACCCTTGGCATCCAAATCAATGAAAATTTAGTTTAAAAAAGGGTTCATATATTGGGTGTCTCTATTTCAAAAACAGAGTAGACTAGCTTTTGTGCAAATTTAGAATCGGTGTTTGTGCTACATCCAGATACTGCATCAAATTCAGCGAGTTGATCTTGCTACTAGTGTCTGCATGAACGACAACACATCTACCGGAGAAACCGGAACACTAAGCAGATCAGGCAGAGAGAAGGAGACGAGCCAATGGATGTAAAACCAAGTTGACAAGATGAAAACTGTAGAGGGTAAGGTGAACTCACAACATCATGTAATGTCTAAACTAGTGGAATGAGTAACTTCTACTTGTTTTATCTAATGTTTAAAGTAGTGGAATGAGTAATTTCTACTTGTTTTATGTGTGATAATGTTAAAGGTTGGTGGAATGAGTAAGTCCTACTTACTTATTAGTCCTTGCAGTAGGCATAGAGGGACTATAGCTATGGATTGTTGACTACATATTAGTTTATCCTTTGACAATAAATATTTGCATAATATCTATTGTTGGAGCTAGGGAATTAAAAGCATATATTTTTATATAATAAAAAGTAGCATACATGTACTGATCTGATTGGATAAGAGATTGGAGGTCTTATTTCCAGCTTCGTTATTCTCAATGTTTTATATGGCAACATATCAAAACTTTTCTTGGTATACAGTTGTTTTGAATAATATATTTTTCCTATGTATTGCTTGAAGGTGGATTAATGCTAGCATTAGTTCGAATGTTTGTGTTAGCATTTTTTGCTAGCTTAATATATCCATAATTTTTTATTTATACTAATCATATTGAAATGTTTTGATATCAAAGATTTATAGTGATTGAGAATTCCACTATTTATAATGTCCTTGCCACATGTATTTGTATTGAAATGTATTGACATGTGTTTCGAGACGCCTCAATAGGCCTGACAACTTAAATGTTTACATGATGTGAGGTCCTCCAAGAGGCATGACAACTTAAATGTTTTCATACCGTGAGGTCCTTAGACAGCCTGACAGGCTTAAATGTTTATCTAAATACGCTTCTCGAAGAACATTTTCCTTCGAAAATTTCCATATAATGTTACAGTGAATTTATACACTTTTGTTGTCCACCGCCAGTTGAATAGCCATTGTATGTTTCATCCTTCTTCTACCTTTGGAATGCAATTTCGTCATCCTTGAAGCTACATACATTATTTATTGATTCGGTGAGTGTTTCTTCTTTGCTGGTTCGTCGGTTGCTGGTTGTTTTTTTTTAGTTCTATATTCCACCTGTGATTTTGCATTTTGTTGTCTCAGAGTAAGTTTCTATGCCATAGTTTCATTTTCTATTCCTTGTTTTTTGTTCAATGTTTACTTATTTTTAGTGGCATGGTCATCGTATGTTTCTGGTTCCTTCTATGCTTCAGTTGTAGTTTTGTAATCATTGGAGATACATATGTTATTTACTAGCTAGGTGGTTCTTGCTGGTTCATTGGTTCGTGGGTTGTTGGTTCTGTTTGTTTGGCTCTGGTTTACACTTTGGGGCCCTGGGGGTGCAGTTCAGCGTGTTTTTGCTTTCTCATTTGTTTGGTGCTTGCTGCTATTTTCTTTTATTTGATTCGGCCTTGCATGTTTGGGGTCCAACGCCCGTGGTTGGAGTTTTTTTTTTTTTTGCATTATTATTGTTTTTTGGGGCGCTTTGCGGTGTTCATCCCCTACACCCAGGAGTCAACATGGAATTGTGTTATTTTCCATGTCTAGCGAGGTCAATATCCATTCTGCTATGATATTTTGCTAGTGCTTCAATGGTGGCATGAAAGAAAATAGTTGCATGCAAAATTGTTGGAGGATTACATGTGAAATTGCAATATGCGTTGTTTGTTTGTTAGAATAAAGAATATGCAAGGTACATTTATAAACCACGCATGTTCATATGTGCCCATAAGACATTACATGTTATTTCTCCTCTACATAGACTAGTGTGCGCACGATACAATTGGTGTTGTATTTGAGCTATGATATGTACAACAAAGATTCTGCAGGATTATGTTTTGATGTCTGGAAGCATGTCTGGGTAGTTTGCCATGGAAGACCAAAAACTTGTATCATGGGTACAACAGTCCGTGTAGAGGATAAATAACATGTATTTCCATCGGTGTAAGCATATATGGATAATTTTCCATGGAAAACCATAAATCGTTTACCTATGGCCATGCAATTTCGTAATATTTTGTGGCTTGTAATATATTTTGGGCACAACAAAAAAATTTACATGTTTACAGCTATGGATGGAGAATAACAAAGGTTCATATTTCTACCTATCTTCAACATTGTTCATTGAGTCTCTTTTGGTATATTTACATATTGTTGGTTCTCCGATGCATACGAGCTTCCATT
This sequence comes from Picea engelmannii, assembly GCA_009831015.1. Taxonomy (NCBI): domain Eukaryota; kingdom Viridiplantae; phylum Streptophyta; class Pinopsida; order Pinales; family Pinaceae; genus Picea; species Picea engelmannii. The sequence goes on from ML853377.1 coordinate 8,646, forward strand.
CATGTTCATTGTATTTTGTGCGTTCCCACATTCAAACAATCAAAATAGATGGAGAAAACGACGGAGTCTTGACTGCATCGGTTGAAGAGGATATAGAAAGGTAGATGCTTGTACTATTATATCATATTGCGTTGTTTTGTATTTCATTTATTGTCTGTATATGTGTTCACTTACTTTATTATATGTACATGTTGCGTGCCTTCCTACATGGTAACTTATGTTCATTACATCCCTTCCTGCATACTAACCTACTTCATGTTCGTTGTGTTTTCACTGCATTTCTACATTTAAACAAACAAAGTGGTTGGAGATGATGATGTGCTCTTTTGCGGGTAACTAACCTTGTTTCTCCTTCCTTTACATGTCTTTGTTCATTATAACTTATCTTCAATACATGCCTTCCTACATACTAACCTACTTCATGTCTTTTGTGTTTTCACTGCATTGTTGCATTTAAGAAAAAAAAATGGTTGGAGAGGGCGATGGTCACTTTGGCGGGTAAATAGACAGTTTATCTTTCTTTTAGATGATTGTCTTCATACTAACTTTCCTTCATGTCCATTGCATAATCGACATTGTTGCCTTGGAAAAAATGGGTTGCTTGGACAGGAAGATGAATTGTTGTGTGAAACAATAGAGGGTTATGTGGTACAATCTTGTAAAAGGAATACCAACCGTGCTGGTAAATTAAATATACAAATTGGGTGGGGGCATATAATATTAGACCTGAAAATGATGGCTTCCAACAATGGGCCTTTTTTCTCCTATTTCTTTTTTTTCCATTTTCTATTATCCCTTTTGTTTTCCAATTCATCTACTTACTGTTCTTTCTGAAAATGTCGTGTTGCGTTAGTTGGCGAACTAACAGTTTCACACCTATGGTCGTGCTTCTACCTTATTCCATAGTTACCCACTTTGTCAATTAGAGTTGTCGAGCTAGCAGGTTCTAGATTGCTTATTTGTCTTCCAGGGGTCCACGATTTACAGATTGGCTGAGGTGCCCCTCCCTCACCCCTTCTTTACTATTAAACATTTTTCCAGTTAAAAAGATCAGATGTATACAATTTGACTATTATTTAGTCCTTCTGATGGACAATATACAATCCATATGCTTGTTTAGTTCTGATGTTCATATGCACTTGCTGGCATCAGAAAAAGTTGGCTAGTGACATGGCCATGAGCTGTCACTCATCCCAGACATCAACAGACCGGCAAGGCCAAAGGTAAAGATGAATATGCTTTGTTCTTACTATGTTTACCAAACAAACATCCTCGACTATATATTCATCTATGGCATGGTGAATATGTTGATGTCATCTACAATACATTATTTACAGTTCACAAGAAGTGTCAACAAGTACAAGTGAGAGGCCGAATGTGTTGCATGTTCCACAGACTAAGAGGTGTGGTTGCAACACTCTGCGTCCATAGTTCGTCGAAGATATGTGTGTACTTGTATATTTATGCCAATGAAAGAAGAATACAAAAAAAAAATGTATGCATAGTGCCATGCACATTAGTTTTCCTATTCAAGAAATGTCACCAAGACTAGAGTTGTAACATCTAAAGTAGTATCAATAGAGGGCTTGAACAACCGCCGAACTAGACAATTGTTCATGAGGGACATAATGTTCGTCTATAGAACCTACTTGGACAAGGAAAACAAAGTAGATCCATTATGTGTGCTGACATGACAGACAAGGAGGCCACGATGGCAGTGACACTGACTATTCCTCCACAACTTGTCCATAAGCATGCAGAAAAAATATTGTCGGGTAATGGGATATCCATTACAAATTTTAATATATTGCCCAAAATAGTATATGACCATGCTGATTGTGATCGAATTATTTTTCTCGACAAAACAAGTATTGTGGAAAATATTTCCATTGTTTTTTCAGAATAACGTTTCGTCCCAGGATCGACTATCAACCAGCTTGCATAGAGCACTGAATTTTACCCAATCGGAACGATTGGTACAACTGTCACACTAGCGAGAAAACTTGGCTTGCAACACATTATCCATATAAGGGATGGAGAGTCGGACAACGAAAATTCAATGGTACTGGTTTTCATATTCAATTTTGTCCTTTATATGCATGTATCTTGGGTAAGTTACTCAAATATTGCAGTGTTCCATGTTGCAGTTGCAATTGTTCGATACGTATTCAAATTTGTTTTCGTCAATGGAGCAACAATTGTATAAAGGGTAGATTCCACTTATGCTCTTCAAAAATATAACAAAGAAAAGAGATGTTAGAGAATGGATCTTTCAGACAACCCATGAAACCCTTTTAACAGAGTTTCGAGCAGATATAGTAGAGGATCTGAAGAAAATAGTTATCTCTAAAACTATAGTTCATATACATCCACAAAATCATCCTCACTTTGCTTGTAAAAATAGCCTTGAACAAATTTCTGCGTCCTGTTTTATTTGTAAAATTACTTTTTCAAGGGGAGGAGAGGGTGCAGTTGTTCAATGTATTAATTCCTATGCTCATGTTGCCAAGTTGAAGGTGTTTTAGTTCCATCCAATGTGTACTTGATCGCCTTTGAACCTGTATGTGAACAATGCAACTATCTTGCTTCTACCTCCACTTTGATAAGTGATAATATGATTGATTGTCTGTGATTTGATGAAAAATGTCCATATATATATGGACATTGCATCAATGCTATCATCTGAACCGTGGACAACATAACCGTGCATTGTACGGTTAGGCAACCTCTATTAGAAAATGTGCTTCCTAAGTTGGGAGAGTTGTTGTATGAAACATATCTATAGAAAAAGGCAAGCAGTGTCTACATGTTGCGGGACCTTAGTATACACAACAAATTCACCTTAAATGAGGACAATGCAATTTTTCATATTGACTAAACAAGGGAAAATATATATATATGAAAATTTGTTAGGAAACGAAAATACCTCATTTGTCTCTGCAATATTTCTTCAACCTCCAGATGAATGTTCGTTAGACATTGTTTAGTCCAAAAAATGGGAAGCATGGCAACAAAACCCATATATCCCATGGTGTCGGTTATTTTATACTGGGAACATATACCAGATGCAAGAGAAAAATGAATGTGGCGAAGTCTTTTCTTTGCATATGAAATTGTTTGGTGCAAAGGTGGATGTGTCCTACTCTATGGAACCTTCTGGGAACATGCTTGTGTCATGTTTGAAGTTTAGTTGGTTCTTGGTTGTGTGCTTCATTTGTCAATTTGTATATCATGGAACTCTGACTGTTGTTTGGAGGACACAAAACAATAGAATTGAATTTTCTAGCCAACTACCCCGCAAATCCGCCTGATCATTTCTATGGCGTCGTGACACAATTGTAGTATATGGCTTGTTTTGGAAGTTTTCCTTGATCGATGAACTTGGTAAAATTAATCTCATGGAATAATTTGAAATCAACGAATATATACTGTGCTAAGTGAAATTGTGTTATAATATCAACAAGAGGCCCTTAAAATTCAAATTGGTCGTTTCTTTAGCATTTTTGCTTGATCCATGAACTTGGTAAAATCAATCTCCTGGAATAATTTGAAATCAATGAATATATATCGTTCGAAGTGAAATTGTCCTATGATATCAACAAGAGGCCCTTAAAATTCAAATTGGTCCTTGTTATGCTTGCAGTGATAGAATTTTAAAAAACTTTCTTTTGTTTTTTTTAAATAAGTGATTTAACATCGTTTGATAATTTTATGTAATTCAATTCTACAATATAAATACTTAATATTAATAATTTAGTATTTGAAAATAATGTTTTTAGATAATGTTAGATAGGATGACCATTCGTAAATAGTCGCAATGTTGAGCCCACCAGTCCTTGAGTCCTGTGAATTTGTATATCACAGAGCTCCGAGTGTTGTTTGGAGGACACAGGACAATAGAAGTGCAATGTTGAGCCAGAGAGCCTGCAAGTCTGCCTATCAATTTGTATATCGCGAAAGTTTGGGTGCTATTTGTAGGACACAGAACAATAGAGGCTCAATTTTGAGCCCGCCAGGCCAAGAAACCACAATCCAAAAATTGCCTAAGTATGGAATGAAGGATACGTCCATGCTCTATAAAATCTCATGTCCATATAGAGTACATTTTTACTATGTATTGCTCATTTTTTGAAAAATTTATAGGTGTGGAAGTTGGCCCTAGAGTGCATCTGTAAATTTTTATATCACGGAACTTTGAGTGTTGTTTGAAGGACACAGAAGAATAGAAGTGCAATCTTGAGCCAAGAAGCATGCAGGTCCTCTTGTCAATTTGTATATTTCGGAATTGTGGGTGTTATTTGTGGGGCACAAAACAATAGAAGCCCAATTTTCAGCCCCCAAGCCCGAGAACCCGTGATCCAAAAAGTGGCCAAGTATGAAATGCGGGATCCGTACATGATCTATACAAATTTCATGTCCACACTTTATAAGATTACATACTTAGTATGCATTACCCATTTTTCATAAAACTTTTAGGTGTAAAAGTTGGGGGATTCACGACTTTAGATTTCACTTACTTTTATATCACCAACCTGACCGACCGCTTCCATATTTGATATTGTAATAAATGAATATAAACTGGCCCAAGTCCAAATGTGCTATGAAATCAACATGAGGGCCTTAAAATTCAAATAGCTCGCAATTCCACTTGTCAATTTGTATATCGCGGAAATGTGGGTGATATTTGTGGGACACAGAACAACAGAGGCCCAATTTTGAACCTGCCAGTTAGAGCACCCACGATCCAAATAGTGCCTAAGTATGGAATGAGGGATCTGTACATGCTCTATAAAATCTCATGTCCATATTTTTTAGAAATACAACTTTAGTATGTATTGCGCGTTTCCTCTAAATGTTGCTTAGAAGACACATAACAATACAACTACAATGCTGAACGAGCCAGTCCGCAAGTTCTCCTATCAATTTGTATATCACGGGAATCTTGGTGTTGTTTGTAGGATACAAAACAATAGAGGCCCAGTTTTGAGCCCGCCAGACCGATAACCCACGATCGAAAAAGTGGCCAAGTATGGAATGCAAGATCTGTGCAAGCTCTATAAAAATCGGATGTCCATACCTTATAAGATTACATAATTAGTATGTATTACTTGTTTTTCGGAAAATTTCTAGTTGTGGAAGTTAGAGGATTCATGACTTCAAGTTTCAATTATTTTTTATCACCAGGCCGACCAATTGGTTCTTCGTTTGATATTGTAAAAAATGAATATAAACTAGCCTATGTCCAATTGTGCTAATACATCGACAGAAGGCCATTAAAATTCAAATAGTCTGCAAGTCCTGTAGTCAATTTGTATATCATGGAACTTTGGGTGCTATTTGTAGGGCACAGAACAACAGAGGCCCAATTTTGAGCGCGCCAACCCAAGAACCCGCGATCCAAAAAGTGGCTAAGTATGTTCAAATTTCCACCCATTTTTATATCAATAGCTTGACCAACCTCTTGCCCGTTTCATATTATACAAAAGTTTTGGAACGCAAGTTTCTGAATCCACAGGTTTTTCTTTGAAATAAGATATTTCACATCCTTTTATAATTTTATGTAATCAAATTGTACAATATGAATATTTAATATTAATAATTTAGTATTGAAAATAATATTTTGATATAGTGGTAGATATTTGATAGGGATCAACATCCGTAAACAATCACAACGTTGAGCCCACCAGCTAGGGAGTCCATCTATGAATTTGTGTTTGAACGACAAGGAACAAACGAAATGCAATGTTGAGCGAGCTAGGCGGAAAGTCCCCCTGTCAATTTGTATATCGTGGAACTTTTGAGTGCTATTTATAGGTCATGAAACAATAGAGGCCCAGTTTTGAACCCGAGAACCCGCGATCCAAATATTGGCTTAAGTATGGAATGCGGGAATAGTACATGCTCTATAAAATCTCATGTTCGTACTTTTTAAAAGTAGATTTTATGTATTCCTCTTTTTTTTCGGAAAATTTATTGGTAAGTTAGCGGATTCACGTATTCAGATTTCACTTACTTTTATATCACCAACCCCAACAACCGATGGCTTCCCCGTTTCATATTGTACAAACGTCCTTTTCTAATTAAATTGGACAATATCAATATTTAATATTAATAATTTAGTATTCAAAATAATGTTTTTAGATAATGTTAGATACTTGATAGGGATTAGAATCCATAAACAATGGCACTCTTGTGGCCGCCATCCCTGGTGTCTGTCTGTCAATTTTTATATCGTGGAACTCCGAGAACTATTTGTATGACATGAAACAAAAGGAGTGCAATGTTGACCGAGCTAGCCCACAGGTCCACTCACCAATTTGTATATCGCAGAATTATGGATGCTATTTGTAGACCACAAAACAATGCATGCCCAATTTAAATCCCGCCAGTCCGAGAACCCGTGATCCAAAAAGTGGCCAAGTATGGAATGTGGGATCTTTACATGCTCTATAACATCTCATGTTCATATTTTATAGTACATATTCAATCATGGGTTCCTGCATAGGCAGGTTTAACATTGTGTTTCCATTGTTCTGTCGCGTGCAACTAGCACCCAGACTTCCGTAATTTACAAATTAGCAAACAAAACCCTCTTCATCTTGTATGCTTTCTCTTTAATTTTACTTGGTCCTTTTTCCCAATGTCTCATGCTTTTATATACATAACCTGAAGTTCAGTGATATACAAATTTCCCTCTCACCATTGTGCTTTCATTGTTCCCCTACGAACAAACAGTAGCTAAAATTCCATGACATACAAATTGACAACCAATATTTGGCACTGAGATGCAATATGACCATCGAACCTTCATGTATCTTGGGTATATCTTCTACCCTTTTTCTTTTGTAACCCGCCTGACCACTTTCCATACTTAGGTATTTCTTGGAATCGGTTTTGTGGGTTGGCGGGTGCACGAAATGTACAATGCTTCATCACAATTCACCATCACCATTGCCTTCGTACTTGTTCCCAGATATGCAGTAATTAATATTTAATTCTAGTAGTGCATCCTCTGTCTCCATCACCTTCACGTTTGTCTATAATAATAAAAAATGTAGTTATA
>ML853377.1:15766-29660 GCA_009831015.1 Picea engelmannii
TACTGACATTTAATTGTAACAACTCATCATGCACAATTTGTATAGATTTTCATTGATGGGCGAAAGGCTCAAGGAGATATCCTATTAATGTGCATTAAACCAATATTTGCGGAGGTTAAATTATCCCTTTCGAGTGTTGACTTCAAAATCATGAAATGTTGTCCGCACGTCGTGGCCTTGGCACATTCATGAAACCTCTAATCCTTAATTTCTCTTCGTCGTACCCACCTCCTTCACATTTCTAAATATGCAATAAGTAATCGTTACTGCTAACATTTCATCATGGACCACCCATACACATTGTCGTTAATCAGCGAAAGGCTCGAGGAGATTTCCCATTCACAATCATATAAGCAAGATTTAGCGAAGAGTTAGATTATCATCTTTAACTGTTCATTTCAACCATCATCTGAAGAAAACCAACATTCTCATAAACCTATGGCAGCATCTCGACAACAGTTATGTGGAGATACAGTGAACATCTTCGGGCGCGAAGACCCGAACTTCTAGTGGTCCAGGGCATATTCTTATTACTCAACCTTTGTCGCAGACAACCAAGTAATTTGGACCTCTGGTATTTTTCATGCAGGCTTTGTCCCTAAGGTTTTTTGTTGTAAGGACCTGGTCTCTTGGTGCGCCGATAAATTTATTTCAGAAAAAAGAATTATTCCACTATGGGGTCGCTCTTCTGTTTCTTTGTAACCTCAGGTCTTCCACCAGATGTTAAGGTTGTCAGAGCCAACATTGACATTCAAAGGAGAATATTTGAAACAGTTCCTAGAAAAGAATAATAACAGGTTGGACCTCTTGCCCCATTGATTGGAAAACCCACTTCTAGTTCTTGAAGATATTATAATATTGCAAGTTAGTTCATTTAGAAATCCATTTCATGAAATTGCCTGGCTTTTTACAAGAATAATAGGACAGGAGTCCACAACAACTATTTCCCGGATGGCTCTTTATATTTTGTATTTCACAGTCAACGAACAAGACATTTTTTATTGGGGCAAGTTAATTTCCCATGAAATATGTTCCCAATTGTCAAGCTTCAAAAGGGAAAAGAAATTTAGATGCAATCCTATTTAGATTTTGTGATAACGCATTTCTATCGGTTTCCACAACTATCTCTCTCAAAGAACGCCAACTACGAATTCCACCCAATAAAGTTTTGGTACCAGGCCTTGTGGAAGCACAAGGCTTCCCACTATTTCTATGAATTTTTTAATGGATTTGTCTCTATTTTCAAAGTTTTGTTGTTAGGAGAAGATGCTCCCCACATATTTGAACAAGCAACCAACTTTATTCACAGGAAGGGGACACTCAAACATTTGGATAATCACTGTCATAAGAATTTTCGGCTCCACGAAAATACCTGCTCTCCTTCCATGTCACAATATAGACAATTTTTTTGTTGCAGAGGTAGCATGACAATACAATTACTGGTTGCATCTGTTGCAAAAGAAGAAGAAAAAATAGTTTATTCCTCTACCTTGGAAAGTAGGGGAGTTCGTGTTGAAAAACGTCAAGAAAATTGAGGAATTCCCAGCGCATTCTAGAATCTCCAACCTCAGATATGATGAAATCATAAGAGTGTTTGACCGTTATAATATTTTTTGACAACATTTACAAACACTTGGTGTCGGAGATTAAAAAAAAAAAAAAACACTTTCCCGAAAATAGAGACAGTGGCGGCAATGCTTCTGCCTCTGATGTCAGTGACGTGGACACAGTGTAAAGTTCCACTAAATTGTACATGAAATAGGGGAAAGGCCCCGATGACAAGAGTATTCAATCAACAAATAACACTCCAAAAAGTACGACATCCCAGATCATCGCTCCAACGGCCCACCATAGAAACAAAGAAACTCAAAGTTATTCAAACAGAGGAGGAGATAACGACCATCCTCACCATAAAATTGATAGTTCTCACAAGATTCCAATAGAGAAGAAGAGAAAAAAAATGTGGGACAGGTGGAAGAGCTAGAAATTCAAAGTGAGAAAATGGAGCTTGACAATAATCTGGATAGCATGTTCTGCTTCCTTGATCAGCCCAGAAACACCATCCAACATAGTCGTCCAATGGACATATCTGTTACTGAAAATTTTGATGAATATAAATACTTTGTGTTCTAGAGCACTGTTTTTGATAGCCAATCCAAAAAATTGATAATTGAGAAAAAATATTTAAAAAATAAGAAAGAAAAATCTCGTTCAGAGTTTTCCCTTGCCAACATGGGGCCGACTCAAATTTGCCAACTTCACATGGCGACCAGAGAAACACTTCATGATTCCATTGGAGGCATCGAGACCAAGAATGGCAGACTGAAGGACCGAGTCAAGGAATTGGAAAAGGATTTCGTTCCTATGCCATTGCTTCTCAATCCTTTGGAAGTAGACATGTCTTCCACCCCTGCAACCAACGTAAAAGAATCCTCCACGCCACTGGAATCATGTAGATGATATGTGGAGAATAATATCAAGAAAAGAATGGAACTGGTTATCGAGATGTGGAAAACATCACAATCCATCACTTCCCTTGGAACCATGGCACATAGTTTGCTCGAACATTTGCAGGCGGAGTTAAAATATGAAGACAATTAATTTTCAAAAATTGTCTTTCCTTTTGGCACCATTGTCAACAATATGACAGAAACAAAAAGAAGAGAACAATATATTCCATCTAAAAACCGGATCGGTCAATTGAATGCATGTTGGAAACAAAAAGTGAAGAACCTTCATCTCATTGTTCAGTCATGTGAACAAGGCATATCTAAGAAAGATAAATTATTCACAAGGTTGTCAAATATAGACTTAGCTGGAAAAACCAACGACTTCCAAGACCCCGACTTAATCGCAAACTACTTTCCCTTAACCAGGCAAGAGTTCGATAAACAGGTTTCTATGTTTAAGGCCTTGTCTCTGGAAAATTTTTATATCATCCTTCGCTTTGATCAAGCTCACATCGATGACTCGCTAGTCAAATATTCAGTACAGAATGAGGCAATTCATCAGGCTCTGTGTAATATTTCTATCGACTTTCGGGAATTAGAAAACAATTTTTTTAACATAAAAATATGGAATGAGATCAGCGTCACCCCAATGAGAAGATACATTCAAGAATGGCTCAAAAGGAAATTGAATAAGGCCATAGACGAAAGGAAACAGGCATTTTCCAGGATTCCATCATTTGTTGATGGCATCATTCAAACTGCAGTCGTCGACAACATCAATGAAACAACAACCGCAAGAAAATAGCCAAAGGGCTCATATGTACCCTCACTGTAAGTCTATTGATCGCATCCTTCTTTGTTTATCAACCTAGTTCTTCCACTTTCTTAAATAAAGATGTGTACGCAAACAATTATACCTTTCAATTTATTTATTTTGCAGGTATTGCACTCTATCTTCTTTCTACAATATTGTTTCTTGTACATATTTCTCTAATGGTCCACAGGAGTCCCAATCCCAGTCTACATGACAAACTCATTGAAATTCTCATTAATATGTAACAAACTTTAATTTTTTTGTATATTTCAAAATTTTTAGTAGTATGTAACAAACTTTTATTTTTTGACATACTTCAAATAAAAATGTTTTCTTATCTCCTTTTAAATTTGTGTCTTCATACATTTTTATCTTTCACCAGTCTGTATGACAAACATATTTAAATTTTTATATGTAATAGAGTTTTATTTCTTTATATATTTCAAAGTAAATGGTTCTCTACATGTCAACTGTCATTTACTTATTCCCCATGTTGACAAATGCATTTCATTTTTTATATGTCAAGCATCATTTACTTATGCCCCATGTTCTGTGATATACATATTGCATGGAACATTTTCGTCATATACATTTCAAACTTTCCAGTAGTATGTAACAAACTTTTATTTTTTTACATATTTAAAAAAAAAAATGATTTCCTATCTCCTTTTAAATTTATGCCTTCATACATTTTTATCTTTGACTAGTCCATATGGAAAATGCATTTAAATTCCCAAATTTTTTCTTCCACTATGAACAAATTTGTAGTTTCTTATATACTTTCAAAACATAAATGGTGCTCTACATGCCAAGTGTCATTTAATTTGTCCCCATGTTCCGTGATATACATGTTACAGGCAACATTTCCATCATTTACAATTCGACCCCATTTTCCAATATTTTCTTTCTAACCTCATAGGAAGGGACTACGCTACCACACAGCCTTGTTTTATGTGTGATCATGTTAAAAGTTATTTTAAGATTGTGATTGTTATTATTTCTCATTGTTATATAGAACTTATCTTAATGTCTTTATGTGAATAGTTTGATTCTAAAATTTGGTATGTGACTGAGATATTTTCTAAATTGTTTGTTAAAATGCTAACATAGCGTATCTATCTTAATGCAAAAATTAAGATATTTTTATGTGTACTATTACATTGGTTGGAAAAATCACTCAACATAGTTTTGTGTTTGTGGAAACCATATCTACTCTCCCATTTTTCTACATAGTATGAGAGCTCAACTCAAAAGTATGGTTGGTTGATATGTTGTTCGATATGATAATTCTATAGGTGAACATTAATGGAGGAGAATACATTGTTTGGTTTAAAGATGGAAGCTAGTTGCTTGCATGAATAAACATTCGTTGGTTATCATGGAAGTCGAAGATATAGTGAAGTTGCATTGTTTGGTCCAAGGGATGTTCGTGACAGTTCTTTCCAAAGGACTCAAGACAGTTTTGGTTTATGGAAACCATGTCTACTCTCCTATTTGTGTACATAGAATCATAGCAAGTATAATACTAAGAGTGGATTGTTATTGAGTGTTTTTCTCTACCATATGTGTACATCCATATGCATTTGATAATTGACAAATGTTTTTGTTGTTCATTCATCGTTTAATGGTCATGCCATATGGTGGTGTGATCAATCTACTCAGTGTCTTTATTTCCAAAATAGAGTAGACTGGTTTTTGTGCAAACTCATACTCGAATCGATGTTCGTGAAATGTATGGACTTTGGAGAATTCAACAAGTTCATCTTGCAACTAGTGTCGACATGAATGAAAAAACATCTAGAGGAGAGATATAAACACGGGGAAGATCAGGCATAGAGAAAGAGAGGATCCAATGGATCTAAAACCAAGTTTAGACAATGAATAAAGGAAGGCAAAAGCTCAACTCACAGCATTGAATGCGTAAACGAACCTAGACAATTGAAAAAACAAAGGCATAAGATCAACTCACAATGGTTAATGTGTCAACAAACCTCCACCAGCATTAATAAGCGACAACAATGAAAATCTACCACAACATTCTTCTCGCAGGAAAGCAATGATTATAAGGAAAAATAAAATTATAAAACAACTATACATATATATATATCTTGTCAATCTCCTCACATAGCTTTGCTAATCTAATCTCCTAATTCACTAAAAATTTAGGCATTTATGTCTTATTTATATAAAAAAGAGTAAACTATAGATTTCTACAAGTTGAACATAAATGGGAATATAATGGTACAATGGGAAATTTTATTCCTTTAATTATATATGAATTTTGTGAGTATGTTTAAATATTTAATATAAATAACTATATAATTATATTAAGTATATTTTAGAACATTATATATATATGATATGATACTTTTCAGAGAAAGAATATTCAAAGAGTAAAAGTAATTTTTTTTAATCTTAATTTTATAGAATTTACAAATTTTCAATGGATTTAAATTAAAAAAAAAATAGCAATAGTCACATTAATCATATTAAAGTGTGAGTCATATGTAGATAAGGTATTCTCATCTACGGCATTTTTCCAACATTTTTCATTTTATCTCTACTCCTTTATTCAAATATGTATGAACAATTCACCAAATTTACCTTTTTCATCTCTATTTCTTTATTCAAATATAAACAATTCACCAAATTTATTGAAAACTTTGAATGGGAGACCTAGAAAAGTAATCCTAGATAATCTTTATGAATATCTATAATTACTTGAAAAACATAGAGAACAAAAAGAAGCTAAATTTCAAATAGAGTTAGAGGTAATGTTTGATAATAAGTTTGGAACATGACTAATGAGTTTGGTTGACCATGATTTCCATTGGTATATTTTAATGTGTTTGTCTACAACTCTCGTTGATTATCCTTGTTTTTAAATTATTATACTTTTTATACATTATACATTTGATATTTAAGTACATTATTGATTCTCTAACTTAAATTGATTGTTTTTTATATCATCTACTCTATTTAATTGTTTCAATCCACTTACTTTATAGTTAAGTATGTTTTTTTTGAATTGATGTTTATTTTTAATGTTTATTAACTATGTTGACCATGTCGAATATGGTTGAACATGACGACCATGATAAGTATGATTGACTGCATTGACTATGGATGACTTTTATTGACAAATGTTCACAATGTTTCACGATGGTAATAGGTTGACATGAATTTTATGTTAGATTATAACATTAAGAGGTTGAATTCAAAATAGTGTTACATTACTGTTACGAGGGAAAAACTCTCTATGGCCAAGGGTAAACCATAACAGATAGGTATGACTACAGAAATTGACTAAATTCTAACATATGCTATACAAACTAATGTGCAAGATAACACACAGGCCTACCTTGATCCAATGTTCGATGATGTTCAATCGTTGAGCACTTTGACCCAAAACTTTGTACCTGCAACCAATTATTAACAAACAACCAGAGAAAGTATATAGTGATAATATAAAAGGGGTTAGCACATCAGATAGCATAATCCACTAATAAACATTACAAACATGCCCATGGATAATAATCATATATTTTCACGATACCAATAGGACGGGAAATGAGTATTTCTATTAATAATTGATCAACATAAGTGACAACATTACAGAATTTCGTGTCGGCACAGTTCAAAACCAAAAAACCAAGTTCCTTCCAACTAGGCCTCCACCACTTAAATCCTCCACCAAAGGAAAGCTCATAAGAGAGAGTTAATGAGGTTCACTCAACAGTAGTGAAAGAGCTTGGGGGTTGAACATTGTGTTCAGACTTGAGGGACAAAGGGATGAAAACTCAATATGAAGTAATTTCTCTAGAGTAACTTTTCTCTCAAAGTTGAATTATTTCTCCTCTTTTCCATAGCTCAGAATTGTGTTATTATAGCCTTCAAAGTGCAACCGAACGACCGAGTCGATATGTTTCCAGTATATGGAAGGCCAAGGATTAGATATCTCCTATAGTGACATGGAAACCCAACTTCATTTTGTATTTTCTGGCACAAATCCTGATGTATGCAGGCTATAGTGGAGTAGCCAACGTATATGCATCTTGCATAGCAGATAGGGAGCGTATATGTGGAAAAATGTATATTTTTGTCTCTGGATTCATAAAAAAGGGATGACAAGTATGCATAGGGAAATGGAAAAAGGCCCTCTGTGCAAGATAACAATGGTGAGGCAAATCTTGATATAACAGATGCCCCCTAATGTGTGAGATCAGAGGAGTATCTGCGATGGTCGAAATACATTATAAATAACCCAGAAGTGGAGTGGTAGAGAACCAACTGGATGAACTCAATTTCTCATTACATTGTGTACTGACTTTGCATACATGGATGGAAAGAATACAATGCAGATACATGTGGAAAATATACCGAACAAGTGTTCATGGCCATGAATAGAAAAATACGAATGCGGTTGCATGCCAAAAGTTGTCACAGTCATGAACAAGGCCCAGTTAAACTAGTCTCAAAATAAATTTTGAAGATATCTGTATACCATGGAGTACAATCTGATCTCCCATGATCACTGAAGTCGAATAGGTACTGGTAAAATGAAAAGGAAACAACAACTCAAGAAAGTTGCGGCCACATAGTGATGTCTTCAAGTCTTCTACACTATCCGTCAAGGGTGCAAGTCTACATCATGTGAATAAAGGAGTTGAGGTCGAACAAAATGAGACATCGTTTGATTATCAGTATTCGAGGTATACCGTTAAAAAACGCGAGAAAACCTACCAATAATAAAGGTAGGTATGAAGGCATCGAGTACATTCCTACAAGTGTAAATAAAGGAGTTGGTGTCGAACACTTGAGAAATCCCTTGGTCAAGAAACATTGATGTATTCCCATCTGTCAATGGCGAGAGGGCCTACCACTAATGACTGCAAGCCTCAAGGTACTCATAAAACTCTAGGTCGTGTATCCAGAATAAATGATTTGAAGTCTATGGAAGGAGACCCGCTGAAATGAGATCATTAAAGCATCTCTCATCAGTCAGCATGAGGAACAAAGCATGAGCTTCATGATTTGGTGGAAATAAGATGAAGAACATGTTCAGGAACCAATGACCCTATGTGTCTTTCACGTGTACCAAATACAAGCGGTATACAAAAAAGATCCTCTGAATAACAACCAATGATGAAAACTGTTGACAAAGGTGAGGATACCACCAATAAGGTTAATGGCATCCAAGACACTACACGAATCCCAAAGTCTGAATAGATGTCTTGCATTGAACAGAAGGGAAACCACCCAGTCAATGACCAATGATGAAATGTCGATTTCTGGGTTCAAGGTGACCTACCGATGAATAAAGTAGGGCCAAGGTGCATGATAAGACCATAGTATCATGTGATTTTGGGACAAACTGAGGGTATAGCCAACATGCAAAGTCAAGATTTATGAAGAGAGGCCGACATAGGTAGATAAACTTCCTTTGAACAAGTGCATGAGACATGTGGTGACTCTGATAGCATAGAATAAATGATGTGACTATTAGATGCAGGAGGCATCAATAACATTATCTATAGGGATTAGAAGAGTAACCAGTCGGTAGAGAAAAAATTGTAATGAGATCAACTTCCTAAGGCCATGCTAAACCCAAAATTATGATGACCCAAGGAATCAATAACTTTGCGCTCTATTCAAATGTGACACGAATGTTGTCGATTATCATATAATACTCCCTTCCTACCCATCTTTTTTGTTTTTTCATAACAAATGAATGTTATGATACAGAGGAGGAAATGAGTGTCGCAAGTAAGCAAAACTATTTCCAGCAGTGGAACGTACCTATGCTTAATGCAAGAAAATGCATGCGGGATATGGACACTCGGGGTGATGTTCCCTCCAGGGTATAGGGTGTCAAATTGTGAAGGATATAAGAAAGGCTCTACTTGGATGACAATGGAAAAACTACTTAGGCAATGATTTATAATGCAAAGCGAGAACCGGTTAAAGGCTCAATACTGCAAGTGAGGGCATGAGATGCAATCACAACTTAATGCCAAAAAAAATCCTTATTTTTGTATTTTAGTCTACTTGTTGTGAGAAAGGGGTAAACTTGTTCCAAATAGATGTCTTTTCAAATCCAATTTACGAGTGTGAAAAAGACAAGGTCACTCAACAATATTTTCTATTTTTGATAGCAAGTCGAAAAAGAGATTAACTAAGACTCATGACCTTTCAAATCCAATTTAATGAGAGTGAAAGGAACAAATCACTGAAAATATTTTCAGATTTTATACGAGTCATAAAAGAGCTTAACTAAGACTCGTTTTTTGTCTTAATCGATGTGTAAAGGGGGAGGCCAAGGTTCCCTTCTCGGCCTTCTGCAAGAAGTCAGTATCTCAGGGATAGTTGACAAAAGCTTGGGAAAATCCAAGGCTCTCCAAGTCAAGGAGGAGAAAGTGTTAATGAAGGATACAGTCTCCGTGATGGTTCGGATAATGTCTCTTAATGGAAAAGACATAGGTGGGGGAATGGGATGACCATTAGGTTGTCCCAATTGAAGGGAATCTTGTCAGAATTTGGAGGGAGAGCATTCGAAGGGAGAATAAATATCTCTTGTTCAGAAGGGGGAGGGTTTGAAATGTTGATGACATGACTGAAAGGTGCATCACTCTCTTCAGGGAGAGCAGGGTTGACCATATATTTCATTGGTGTGTCCACTTCTTCAATTATAGGTTTAATATGATGCATAGTAACGGGGGCAAGAGATGCTTCACCCTCAACAAAGGGGGTGGGGTTGGGAGAAGATTGCATTGGTAGAACCATCGAGACGATCAAAGGAGAAGTGGTGTGAGGAGAAACCACAGATGCCTCATAATATGAAAGGCTCTTGGGTGAGCCCTACGCTTCTGGTATCTTGGCAGTAGCTAGGGACAAACAAGTAAGGTGACTTCCTTCACAAGTCCTGCAAAGGAATTTAGGCTTACGTCTGAGACGTCTAGGCTTCTCGATGTAACTAGTAGGGGAAAGAGAGTCATATATTGTATGATGAATAGAGGTGGGAGATGTGACACGACTATGATTTTGGGTAATAAGGATGGTTCCCCCAACATAATTGCTAGAGGATGGGGGAAAGTTGTCGACATAGTTTGTAGAAAATGTCGACCCATATCCGACATGATTGGAAGAGTTTGGTGATGGAGAAACAATATGACTGACAGTGACTAGGCTGGCGATAGATTGCGTCATTTGATTCCAAGGTCTAGGGAGAGATTGATTCTAAAAGATTGCAGGCTAGGAAGGGTCCTGGTGTACCCCCTATCCCTACCCAGAAAAGTGGTGGCCAATGTCAAAATGGTCTGAAGAGGTTTGGAGGGGCATCATCATTGAGGTTTGTGAAGAGACCGAGGTATGGTAATAATTATTCGAGTAAGGATAGATGTTTCCCCCTTGCAAAGGGGTCTTGTAAAGAGGGTAGCCCGAACCGTAAAATTGATTCTCCCCGCATGAAAGACCTAGGGTTACTTGAGGACCTGTAGTGGAAAAAGTGTTCGAAGGAACTATCATGGCAGATGAAAGATACATGGGTGGGGTGTAATAAGTGGGATAAGCACCCATCTAAGTATTGTCTCTTGAAGGAGCATATCTAGAATTGGATCCATAAAGGGGAAGGTTCCAACCTCCCATGGGGGCACGACTCATGTCAAATGACGAAGTAGGCATCAGAGCCATGGTGCCCCCAGATCCAAGGCTAGGATTTATATATGTGGACCAGGGATAGGATTGTATGGGGGAAGGCATACCAACATAAAAATGATTAGGGACCCAAGTTGCGGACTGAGCATTGTAGTTTTGCATACCATTGTACAAAGTGGAAGGGTTTGTCCCCATGAAATGAACATGCATCATGGGGTGGGTAGCAGTGAATGAGGGAGCGAAAGAAACTCCACTTTCCATAATGATGAAAGCTAAAATAGACTCCTAAGGAGAACTAGTATTCAAAGAGAATACCAAAAATTAAAACGACCAATATGCATGCAAACGAGCTAAAGTGGTTGAGTGGCCTCCCTCGCTAGAGAAGGTATGTCTCATCCAAGTGGGACCTGAGACTCCCACTAAAGTTTGGAGGTAACATAAACAATTATAGGGGCCCTCATGGGCTTAACAACCAGTTGGTCATATTCCCCCGGAGAGGTAATCCTCCATAAAGGTTGTGTGTTGTCCGACCCCTACCTGACCTAGGGTACAAGAAAAATAACCCCTGCAAGTAACCTATGAGATACCTAAGTCAAGCAACTAATAAACCACTGTATAACCGATGAAAAGGCGAGCATTCATAATTCCAGATCACTGTATGGGAAGGGTAGCAAATCCTGAAACCTTGAAATAACCACTTCTCACAGAGGTATGGGTACTAGCAGGATCCCCAAATACAAATAAATCCACATAAATATCTCTGACGCTAGGTGAGTATCCAGGGGTTATCCCTTCAAATAACTTCGTGCGACCTCATGATTAACTCCGGTCTGAGCGGAGCCTCCTAATATTACCAATTATATAATGGAATTCTAAACTCCCTGTATCAGACACATATGTTGATTTAATTTCCTTGGAGAAGTTTACTCACAAAAATCATATTCCAATGCACTAAATCCTAGACTAGTTTGTGCACCCTAAAAATAAAATCGTGACTAATCAATTTTATTTTAAAGTGTAAATTTTATTGATCATGATTACTCAAAAGGGTATGGAAGCGAAACTCATGATGTTATGACTCTGCAAGAAAAATAATATGAATATAATGCAAAGTCTATCTTTAACTTTTCAATGGATGATATGCTAATAAAAGCAGTGCAATTTTCAATTTAAACTCTGCAATTTAGAAGTAAAATGCAATCTTTCTCTAAATTAATTAAGCTAATGATAAAGGTTCAAAGACAAAATTATAACCAATGCAAAATGCTTTTTTTTTTTTCAATATATTAAAGAGAAAATGCATGGACCGAAAAGCAACCTGATATAGAAATTCTACTATGTATAAACGAAATAACTAAAGAAAAATGCCAAGTAGCGAGGCAATTAGCTTAGGGTTCAAGGACAACCAAAATGAAAAACAAAGAGAAAGACTACACCCAAAAATTCAACTCCCAACAGGTTTCCCGTCAACCCAGAGAAGCTCAACAGGCACTATAGAGACCTAAGAAGGCTCAACAATCATCAAATCCCACCCAACAATCATGAAACCAAGGAAACAAGCAAAGGGAAGTGATAAATGCTATTGTTTAGGAGAATAGGGCATATATATGCATCGTACAGTGAGATAGAAAGTGGGTATACGTGACTATCTGGGAAAAAGGAGTGTATAGGCTTTAAAACAAGGCCAGGTAAGGAAAAGAAGGCTGAAAACTTAGACCCAGAGTGAAAAAAATATATCAAGTAGTGATATAACAAGAAACATAAAGGAAAAAGAGGAATGTAAGAAGAAAAAGTACTTCAAACCTTAGAAGGAAGATATCTCCCCAACGGAGTCGCCATTTCTGTTATGAGGGAAAAACTATCTATGGCCAAGGGTAAAACACAACAGACAGGTATGATTGCAGAAATTGACTCAATTCCAACATATTATATACAAACTAATTTTCAAGATAACAAAGAGGCCTACCTTGATCCAACGTTCAATGATGTTCAACCATTGAACACTTTGACCCCAAACTTTGTACCTACAACTAGTTCTTAACAAACAAGCAAAGAAATTATATAGTGATAATATAAAAGGGGTTAGCACATCAGATAACATAATCCATTAATAAAAATTACAAACATGCCCATGGATAATAATCATATATTTCCACGATACCAATAGGAAGAGAAAGGAGTATTTCTATTAATAATTGATCAGCAAAAGTGACAAAATTATAGACTTCCATGTTGGCATGGTTCAAAACCAAGAAACCAAGTTCCTTCCAACTCGGCCTCCACCAAAGGAAAGCTCATAGGAGAGAGTCAATGAGGTTCTCTCAACAATAGGGAAAGATCTTGGGGGTTGAACATTGTGTTCAGACTTGAGGGACAAAGGGATGCAGACTCAATATGAAGTAATTTCTCCAGAGTAACTTTGCTCTCAAAGTTGAATGCTTTCTACTCTTTTCCATAGCTCAGAATTGTGCTATTATAGCCTTCAGAATGCAACCGAAGGGCTGATTCAAAATTTTTCTAGTATATGGAAGGCCAAGTATGAGAGATATCTTGTCGTGACATGGAAACCCAACTTCATTTTGTATTTTCTAGCACAAATCTCGATGTACATGGGATGTAGTAGAGAAGCCAGCATATACGCATCTTGCATAGCAGATAGGGAGTGTATCTGTGGAAAAATGTATATTTTTGTCTCTGGATTCATCAAAAAGGGATGACAAGTCTGCATAGGGAAATGGAAAAAGGCCCTCTGTGAAAAATAACAATGGTGAGAAAAATCTTTCTATAACATTAAGTGATTGACTTCAATAAGATGTCACAATGCAACATCATGGGAAACCTCAATATTATATCAAATTGCAACACTAAGAGGTTGATAATATGGCTATATATCATTGAAAATTTCCTCTTGGGTGACTTATGTCGACTTGTTACTTGCCTCAATGGTTATGTCTAGTTATGATGATCATCAAGGGTT
>ML853378.1:0-11003 GCA_009831015.1 Picea engelmannii
ATTGAGAAAAGGATTATTGGGGGATGGAAAGCTTATTATGGGCTTGAAAACAATTGTAAATCAACTGATATTTGGAGTTGGGATAAGAAGAAACTCCTCTTTGAGAATCTTGTTACACCTGTTATTCTTTATGGATGTGAAGTCTGGGGTTGTAGTATCTCTCGTGAATCCTGGAGAAAGATAGAGCAAATACAAAATAATTTTATAACATGTAATCTCAAAATTAAAGGAAATACGCCCTATCCCATCCTCCTCTTAGAAACAAGCCTTTCCCCCATTGAGAGCATGGCTATGACTAGATACCTAATGTATAAGAACAATTTAAACAACATGGAAGACAAGAGGCTACCTAAAATTGCTTCAAAATCAATTCATAACCACCATTGACTCAAGCGAGGATGGCATAAAGACACCCGGTCTTGGATAAACTATTAGGGAATCATGGAAGAAACCATTTTGCAGAATAAAGATACTATTAAAAAAAAGTCAAATTAAAATTTAAGGAGAAAATGTGGCGTGATAAAGAGTTAGAGGAAAAAAGAAAATTAAGGTATTATAAAAATGTAATCAACCATAATCTAGAAGATCAAAATTATCTATCTGTTTTGCCAAGTGTAAAGAAAAAATAAGCACTGTTAAGATAAGAACAAATTCTTACGAGCTCCATAGTGAAACTGGGCATTGGTCAATTCCTAAAACACAATGGGATGAAAGAGTGTGTCACCTTTGTCACACTAAGAATGTTGAATATGAAAAACACTTTCTCTTAGATTGTCCAACCTATACCCATATTATATCTCATTTTCAAAATATTTATCACACTACCAACCTTCCTAACCTCTTAACTCAACAAAAGTATGGTGATTTTGGAAAGCTTCTCTTAATGCTTTTCAAGCACAAAAACAAAATTCTAAAGAATCACAAGTAATCACTTACCCTCTTAAGGTCCGATAAACCAATTCAATCTTAGTGGACGTTAATCATCATCATCATCATCATCATTTTTCACAACAATATCTAAAAACATTATTAAAAATTCAAAAAACCTAATATAAATGAATACTACAAAGCAATTGCATTCTCTTAATAAAAATAATTCAATTTTTTTTTTTTTAAGAAATATGCTTCATAACATTTATAATCCAAATATTATATACATTATAAATATATTATCAAAAAGCCATGGGTAAATAGACATTGTCCTATAATAAAAATACAAATTTCATTTAACTATTAATTTTACTTGACTTTAAACTAGAATAACAAATTCTTAACCTATTATGATTTAGAAATATATACAAATTATAAAATTTAAGGATGTATTAATAACATAATTATAAATATAAGTATTCATGTATATGGAGTCGTTGCAAACGTTATTGGGTTGCAATGATGGTGTATAGAGGTCTAATTTGGAGTCACAAGAATTTGTCATGTAGAAGAATTTTGTCTAGCATGAGTGACCTTCATCCATTGGGTTGTTATGATGGTGTTTAGAGGTTTAATTTGGAGTAACAAGAAGTTTTCGAATAGAAGAATTTTGTTTATCATGAGTAGCCTTCATCCATTGGGTTATCATGATTATGTTTAAAGGTCTAATTTGGAGCCACAAGAAGTTTGTCATGCATAAGAAGTTTGCCTAGCATGAATGGCCTTCATCCATCCATTGTTTGTTGATTTCTAAGACTTAGTCTTATTAAATATATGTCCAACATAATGTAGGTATCTTATCATCATTTAGATTAGATAGAAACTAGTCTTATTATCCTTATGACCAACTTTATTCCCTTTCATATCTATATCTTTATATCTTTTTTTAGCTTGACTGGCAAATTGTGAGATAGTGTTGATGACAACTTCACTCTTGATGCCACATCTACTAGAGTGTTGGTGACTTATATTATGATTTTTATGATGGGAATCTACTCATTGTTTACAATGCTCCACCCAAATATTCCAAAGGATGGTGCAATTAATTTAAGTTAAGAGTGACTTTATGCACATAAGCTTAGATCTAGAGAGAATCAATCATAATTGAAATTTTATCGAATGATACAAAATTTGGATCTATATTTCATTTAAAAGTTGTATTGTTATAAGATTTACATGATTGACATCATAATTTATACTTTGAGTATATCCCAAGTTGAATCCAAATTAATAGTCACGGCTTCTATTTCCCTAACATGGTGCCTTTCCAAGTGATATGAATTCAAAATAATTGATTGCAGAGATTAGTGGCCTAATCCTAGAGTGTCGTAACCTCTTTATAGGACAAGAAAAAATGCCTAGGCAACTTGTCCTTTCTATAAAGTCATTAGAAGGTAGGCCCAAGCATAGGTAACATAAGTATTAGCCTACAAGAAGGCCACCATGTGGTCTTTTTTTCCTCTTGAGACATATTCTACTTGAAGTTTGATAGATGTTATTTCTTTGGGTATTTTATGATGGAGAACACTTGTTATTTTCCATGTTTAAAGTCTTTATTTACATATATTAGAGAAATTTGGGAGGGATTTAAAATGACCAAGTGTATGCCAAGGTATTTGCATGCATAGGTGTGATAAAGGGGGAGTGAAAGCCCTATCTCCACACTCCACACCCCACATAATGCATCATGGCATGCAAATCATTGCAATGTGAAAGGAGAAGAGGAGCCATAGGGGAGCTTAGATCTACACACTGTAATTTTCACCCACACTGGAAAAGAATACATAGGGGTGTACAAGAGTCATAGGGTAGCCTAGATACTCACTCTACATTAACACTTTCCATCCACAATGGAAAAAAATACACAGGGAAACAAGGAATAAGGTGACATGGAAATCATAATGCAACAAGGAAAAGTCTCAAGTAGAAACAAGACAACCTCGAGATAAAGACCTAGATAACATGTGACATGTATAGACCATGTGGTACTATGTGTAGTATGTGAAAAATTAGAGGTCGCCACATGGCCAAAAATGAAAACCCCTAAGTGGTCATTTCCTTAACATAAAGAACCATAACAAATTCTTTGGAAACTAGTTAGTTGTTGGCATTTTGAATACCCTTTAGAAACATGCATAAACTTGGGATGGAAATGAAGGAAGAGGGGTTGGTTCAACGAGTTGGAATATCAAGGGGTTGGAAAAATAAGGAATTGATTTCGCTTTCATGAGCATGAAATGATTTTCCATTCCAACAATGTTACACCATTGTCTCTACAAACTATTATGACCATGAATATAAGCCATATTTTTATATAGACAGAGATTTCCATAAAGCAAGAATGATTCATTAATGGAGAGACAAAAGTTGGACTATTGTAGAGGTATATTTCTATAATAGTTGATTGCAGTTTAGAGAATAGTGATCTAATATGGAAGTTGTTCATTGTTGCATTTGGGAGTTGAGAACATAGAGAAGATTACCATATTTGTAGCCATTGCTTGAGCCCACATTCCAGAGTAGAAGAAGGAAAAACTTTTTGTTGTGTCTAGAACAAGAGATCACCTAGAGTTTGATGGTGATTCTTTCTTCCAAAAGAGGAAGCCATTGTTGATTTCTTGGTCCATCCATAGAGATTCATAAGAATCTATGTCATACTCTAGTATTGCATAATGGACTATATCAATAGTATATAAGGATGGCACCCTTTCATGTTGCCTTTAATTATTGGCATAGGAATAACAAGACTCTAGTTGAACATGATTTGTAATTTTTTCTTGCAAGAGATTATTTGGAGCTTGGCAAGCCTCCTCTTTGATGTTGGTTTTCCCATTTTGGTTTCCACCATAAATCCTCTATGTCTTATGTTGTGTGATTGCATGTGTTTTCTATTTTGTATTCATTGCAAATATATATATTCAAATCTGGAAATGGAAATTGCACGAGATTAAGACCATTACAAAACATAAATTTGTCTTAAACGGAGCATATAAAGGTTTAAATTAACCGACACTATTAAGAACATTAAAAGTAAATAGAATCCATGTTTGTGAATTGGATTGGCCATAGGTTGAGAACATATGGATCATATTGGTATCTAAGCATTGAATCTGTGACCTTGAAAAAGCTACGAGTGATTTAAGGAGAAAAGAAGTTAAGCAAACTTGACCATAGGTAAGGCTTTGAGAAGTGAAAGCATGGATGAGTTGAAAGCCATCAATGAGTAGATTCATGAAGAGAATCAAGGAGAATTTACAACAGTTAGAGAAGAATGTTGAAGACTTGCAATGCAAGCTCCAGACCTTGGAAGATTTAATTGATTCTATGGGAGAAAAATTGGAAAAATACCAAGACACCATGGTTATTGTAATGGAAATATGGGAACATTAAAGGTATCAACTCATGCAATTGGTAGATAAGTCAATATTCAACTAGATGAATAGAAAACCTAACTACAACAAGAATTGGTAGACAAGGAGGAAGGTTTGGGACAATTGTAGGTAGAATTTTAGATGATGAGAAGAGAAGAAATACCTTCCACTTCTACAACTCATGTTCACAACATGATTGAGACAAACCAGGTAGCTCATATTTGAAAAATATTTATCATTTTGATTCGACAAAAGAATCTTTTGGTAGCTTTGAGATGCATACTACATGCATAAGCTCTAAGTTGATGATGCAGATGTGCTACAATGACCAAGGGAATAATAAGTGCTTTTCATTTGTTTATGAATATGTAGAATTTTTTTATGTTATGGATTTATTTATTTTCTAGTTTGTTTAGTTATGAATGCATGTATTAGTCTACATTTATATTTATGGAATCATAATTGACTTGATTGTTTAATTATGCTCGCATAACCCTACACAAGCATGCATACACGCTATAATTGGTTTAGTATCATAGAATTTGAGGTTTTCAATGGTATCAAAACAAAAATTTGGTGTGATTTTGGTGGTTATGGAGTAGCCTATAGCCTCAATAGAGCACATAGGTTGTTGGGTATGTTACACTCCACATAAGGTAGCAATGCATGTAGACTATTGCAATGTAAAAGGGAGAAGAGGATTCAGAGAGAGGCATAACTTCACACCTTTCACTTCACATTTACATTGAAGAAGTGCACAAAGACAAGCCTACAAAGGAGTAGAGAGGATTTAGAGGGGAGATTAGCTCTGAACTTTTCCTCTACAATCCACATCTATAGTGGAAAAAAAAAACACAAGGCAATAAGCATAAGGCAACATGGAAAGCATAAAGCAACATGGAAAGCATAAAGCAACAAGGCATAATGCGACACATAATTCACAAGGAAATAAGGAAAAGGATTATAAATACAAGGTGTTCCCAAGACAAAGGCCTAGTTAGCATGTGACATGGCCACATTAGTTGCTGCCATGTGTGGTAGGTGACCAATCAAAGGACACCACATGGACAAAAATGAAAAGGCCTAAAAGGTCATTTCTCTAATAGAAATAATTGTAATAAATTATTTGGAATTTGGTTAGATGTTGGCCTTTAAGATACCCTTTAGAAAAATGCATAAATAGGATGTCAGGGAAGGAACAAGGGTTGGTTCGACAAGCTAGAAGATCGTGGGTTGGAAAAATAAAGAGTTGATTTGTTGTCATGAATAGGAAATTATTTGTCATTGCGACATTGTTACAACATTGTGATTGTGGACTATTATGTCCATGAATAGAATCCATAACTTTCTATAGATGTGGAGTTCCACATAGAGCGATGGGGTTTCATTAATAGAGATCCAAAATTCAAACTATTATAGAAAGTAATTGCTAGAATTGCATTGGAATTGTTGATCACAGTTTAGAGAATAGAGAGATAAGTTGTAAGCTTTACATTGATGCATTTGGGAGATGGGAGCACATATTTCTTGGTGATAAGAAACACTGGCCCTAGGAAGAGAGAAGGAAGAAGCTTACTAGATTTGTAGCCATCACTTGAGCCCATATTCTAGAGTAGAAGAAGGACAAACTTGGTGTTATGTCTACATCAAGAGATCACCAACATTGTGATGGTGATTCTTTCTTCCAAGAGAGGAATCCATCGTTGAGTTCTTGGTCCATCCATAGAGAAAGATAATTTTTGTTGTATTCTAGTCTTACATAGCTGAGTATATCAAGAGTAGATTAAGGGTAGCAACCTTTCCTATTTCCTTTAATTATTGGCATAGAAACAACATAACTATAGCTAAGTGTTGATCTAAAAGACTGTTTCACGGTTAAAGATCAACCTCATGAGGATATGAATCCTCCTATGTTTTTAGAGAGGTGGTGTTCCTCTTGTTCTTATAATTCCATGAAAATAAAATAAAATAAAACAAAGTATGAGACAGACTAGACTTAATATTTACATTCACATTCAAGGAAAAACAACACCTGAGTTTGGGGACCAGGTGTTTTAAAAGAAACTCATATGTACAATATTTACAATATAAATAGATAAGATGCACACATAATATACGGGACTGATATATCCATCATAGCATTCATTATAACATTGAACAATATCCATGAATAGAGAGAACGAAAAATGGACCACAATTAAAAGAGAACTTTAAATTATCATTCCATAAAGCACCAAAAATATTATGTTGGATAAAAAAAATTGGAAACTCAAGCCTCTGATCAAAGTCTTTGAGAATACAATAATGTAATATCCCAAGTAGCTCTCTTGGTGTCTCAAAAATAATAACGAGTCTTTAAATACAAAGGTAAATGTATTTAAAGAAAATAAAATGCATTCACCCTTCAAACATGATTGAGATAGGGATCCCACGGACCATAAGTGAAAAGACCTGGAAGATAAAAGAAGTAAAACAAAGAATCAACCTAAATCCCCAAAAATATTGAGAAGATAAAGGCAATATGACAAATGATTGTAGCAGAAATGAACTTAGGGAAAACTGAAAGGGTAAAGTTAATGTTCGACTCACTGTGATGGAGAGATATCGTAACTTTTATTTGATTACAGTTGGCTCCTTTATAGGTGTATGTTGTGGTTGATGTGGCATAATCGTTGTAACTATTTCTTGATTTTCTACTTTAGTAATTTTGATTAACGCCTTTTTCAACCATTCCTCAATGTACTCTCTTAAAGATACCACGGTAATTTCATGTTTAGTTTTAATTTCAAATAACTGATTTTTAAATTCACGCAAATCTATCTCCAATTGATGCAATATGTCATCCACTTCATCATTCCTATTGATATACCGAACTAACCATTTTTCAACTTCATCTTCATAAAATTCTATAGTTTCGGTAAATTCATTAGCCCAAGAAAATTTTAGTGCATTAAGTTGTCCCATTAAAAATTCTTTGGTTAAGATCATGGTATGCATAAATGAATTGGGACCACCCAATTCCTTAGTAAGATTAACAAGTTTAAGAAATAAATCACTTTTTTTTATTCCTTAAGACATCGGTTTCATTTACCATTTCTCTTAACTCTTTGATTCTCCTTAGCCAACATGCATTAATCTACTTCATACGGTAAGGAGAGGGAATTTTTTGTTCCTTCCTTCGAGATTCATTTAAACTTGATATTTTGGATGAAAATGTGTTTTCAACTTCCTTAAAAAATCCTTCATCATTTTCCAAATCCTTCTGCAATTATTATTTGAAATTTTGTATTCTGGAGGAAAATATAGTAATACTTTGGGCAAGCTCCCAAATCTCCTGAATTATGTCAATCCTCTTTTGTATGTCATCACCAACATATTTTCCTACATCCTGTAATAAACTTGATGAGCCTTTGTATTTTGTACTGCTTTCTGGGATGTCCTCCAATTCAAGTGTAGGTTGAATTGAACTCAAAGGTTCTAGAAATAATGGTCCTGGTACCAAAGCAACTTCAAACTCTTTTATCCTCTTCTTTAATTATGAATTATTTTTTTCCATGTTATTAATTGATTGTCTTAATGCATCTCCAGTAGCTCCATGAAAGTCTGTAATTTTTTATGGTGCTACTCCATCCAAATCAATTGAATATTTCCATCGTTCTCATGACTTTTTTCTTTCTATTAACTTTTTCCAGCAATAGTTTCTTAGTTTCATGATTGTATGCTGCGTGGTGCAGAGTGACAGATTCCTCTTCAAATATTTCAGGTTCTTGGGACATCATAGCAGTAGAAATTTCTCTTGTTTCTAACAACCTCTGTGTAGACTATCCAGGTTCTTCAATGAGCTCATCCATATCCATTACATGGGGACTTTCCTGGACTTCTGGTGCATTTAGTTCTACTGATGATATATTTCTTTTTCTTTTTACAGGAGTGTATGTAATATGTGTTTTCTCAAGACTTTTCCTCGATGGGTCTTTATCTCCACTATCATCTGAGCCTCCAACTGATGTTTTTCTAGTATCCATTCCGCTGGTTCTACTCTTCATTTGTGTCTATGTCCTTCATTTGTGTTTTTTACTTCTCCTGTTTCGTTTTAAATTTGACAAGACGTTAATTCTTGGAGATATAAGTTATCTCCACCACATTCTTGAAACTATTCAATTCAAATGAAATGTGAAGAATACCCTACTAACTTCATATGTGTAGTAAATTTGTTGTCTAGATCAAAACATTCAACAAATTCTGCTTCTTTCAAACCAATATGTTCATGATGTCCCACCAATTCATTAAGGCGAGTTATGTGTTTAACAATACAATTCCCAATTTTCCATGGTAAGTGTATAAATTGTTTTTCCTCTTATTATGGAACAAGTGGGCCCAAGTCCTGTATTTCCTGCATACTTCTTTGACAAAGAGTTTATCTGATGTATAAAATGGTAACAGGAAAGGCTTCTCCTTACTGCCAAATAATCTAATTATAGTAAATTCTTCGAACAATTCATAAACCCTTTTTCTAGAGAGAAATACAGTTTCTTCCATGGATAAACTTGATGTACTCTGTCCAAATATTATTTTTTTGAATTTTGAAATGAAATTGTTGTCAACTGGGTAGAAACTGTATTAGGATTTATGTCTGTACAAGATCGAATACCATGCATACATTAGTTCCAACTTAAAATAAACATGTCTTTCTCGTGGTGAATATCCAAAAACATGGCCATAAGCAATGGAGAAAATGAGGTAAGAAGTCATATAAAACTTGTGAGTCTTTTTGAGGTTATTTAGTTGGAAGGAAATTTCACTTGAGATGAGATAACCCCAATCAATGAAGACTTTTTCATGAAGAGAATAATGCATAGCAAATATAACACTTTGTGATACAAACATAGTAGATTCCAAACCGATAATTCAGACAAATAACCATGCAAATTCTATGTATGGGTATTTTAACGAATTTACCTTGATTCTGGAAGTACTAGGGTTACGGGTTGGATCTTCCAAGTAGTTCCTCATAAATATGTTTCCTCCCTTGTGCTTCTTAAAAAATTCATCACCTTCCTCACTCTTGAACTGCATAGTTGGTGCATGGAGTCGTAACATTTTAGATAATGTTGAAGGAGCTAGAGAAATGGGTTGATGACCTTGTGTTTGAATTATTTTTTGTTCAGAGATGAATTTATTTGTGCACCATTGAACAATCTCTTTCATGTTAGTCACCTTCGGAACACAACCTGCTAATGCTATTCTTGAGGTCCATATTAGGTTTGTTTTCTTTTCAGTTAGAGAAAGAGACTTGTAGTAAATATATGCCCTGGACCACTGGAATTGTTGATCTTCACAACCTAGTGTGTTCAATGTATCTCCACAAAACATTTCCTTCTTCTTACTTGACATCTTTTTTTTTTTTTTTTTACAAAGGTGACACTATTGTCGATACTTACAGGTTGGATATTTTTTTATATTAAATTCTACCACGTACTTCCTTGGTAACTCAATTGGTCGTAGATCATGTTTTAAAAGTCATCAGTTGTCCTAAGATTTGGATTTATTGTGACCTTTGATCAATGTCTTATGCATTAATAACGACATTATGATTTTATGAGCGACGAATGATGTGGAAGGGGGTAATAAATATGATGGGAAGTGGTGATGTGATATTATGATGGACATAAAAATGTTAATGATCCAGGGGATCAAATTGTGCTCAAAAATCAAAGTTCTCATAATCACTTCAAATCGTACATGTGCGTAGGCCTCGTTGTTACAAACCCAATACAACTTGAATGGTCTCAAACAGATGTCGTATGAGCAAGATATCGCATTTTGTTAATTTTTCCAAACAAGTAAAATTTTTGTTGACTGTGTAGTCCGTACATTGTTGATGTGGTAGTTGACCGTACAAGACGTATGACCATACAGTGACGTGGAAGATGAGTTGACATGTTGACGTGGGCAGGTGTTGATAGGTGGGTGAATCACATATTGACACATGTTTGTTTGAGGGCAAGTGTTATGGTGCCATGTGGCACCCCTTCATTGGTTTGTAGTTGCAAATTTTTTATGACTCCATAGGAGTCGAACCTGCGACCTCTGGGCAGGGGGAAGTGACTTGGCAGGGCTGGGCTACCAGCCCACCCATGTTGGTTCTTAACAATATACATAGTCGCATTATATTATTTAAATTGAAATGGATGTTATTTTGGTGGAGATTAGGGTCGGGGCTAGGCCCCAGCCCCCGACGCTTTACCATATAACTGTTTGATATGACCTCCAGTCAACCTTTGGCGTGAGAGTTTTGGAACGTGGTTTTTTGGGCGTGTTTTGTTTTGAATGGAGTTAGCCTGACATGTGTGGAGAGTTGGCCACATAGCCACTCCACATGACCAATGGCATGGATTATGCAATGGTTTAGCCACGAAGGGCCGAGAAAGGTGTTGGGATGTGGCCACATGCCCCCCATGGGACCATCACCTCCACCCAAAGGGACACTAAACTCGCTAATTGTTCGACAGTTTGCCCCTTTTTGTGGGATGTGCGTGTGTTCTGGGTTTTAGGCCCAGTAACGTTGCGGGAGCCATGTTGTTCATGTTAAAAAAACAGGACCGCGGAGCAATAAAATAAAACAAATGCAGAAACAAAACACAGAAGACACACAATACAAGAGAGACACAGATTTACGTGGTTCACCCAGTGTGGGCTACG
>ML853378.1:12573-29620 GCA_009831015.1 Picea engelmannii
TCCAAAAGGACATGGTAAAACTCCTTTACAAACTCCTTTGTTAAAGCTTGATATTAGTTTTGAATTGCCAATGTACAATGGAGAGGTAAATGCAGAGAAATTAGATAACTAGATTCATCAGATTGAAGTGTATTGTAGGATACTAATAATCGCAGATGATGAAACTAAGATTCAACTTGCTTATTTAAGATTGGACAGTGCAACACTCATTTGGTGGGAAGCCAAAACTCAAGAGGACATGAAGAAACATTGTAAAGTTTTATCCTCTTGGAATGATTTTATTGTTGCAATTAAAAGACAATTTTATCCATTAGCATACATGTTGTTAAGAACCTGAATATATCTACAAATATAATCACCACAAATACTGAATACACAATAGATCCACAGAGCAAGATAGAAGAAACCACACTTTATTATTACCAAACCCTTGAGGTAGGGCAACACCATGCAATGGATCTTATTATGGAAGGGATCCTTTATTGTTCACTTGCCTCTTCGAGGGGGTATCCTCCTATTGAGATACTGCTCCAAATACAATACTCTCTTCATGTCCCATTACATTGCTTGAACCTCTTTATATAGTGTTACCATCACCTAAGAACATTCTAGAGGAAGAATCTTCTAGAAGTAGAACCTTCTAAGAAGTTATCTTACATTTATTATATCTAACTACCATAGTGGACCTTATTTAATAATATAGTGGACCTAGTCCACCTTACATTGAATTGCCTCCACCATTATCACTATGGGCCCTTTGGACCCTCACTACTACCTCTTTAGCTAACTAACATTCCATCCCCCTTATGAAAGCATTATCCTCAACGCTTGATGTACAACCATATACATGGGTCCCATGGATAATTGTGGATCATAATGCTAAAGAACACTAGAGAACGAAGGTCCCATGTAGAAAGGAAATCCACCATGCTGAAGTAGTCCAACCACCATTATAATCCCAGGTCCCATGTCCAATTTCTCATGTGAACTCCCCGTGGAAGATTTTGGAACCCAATAACCAACTCAAAATTATGCTCCAAAGACTGACACCTGTCATGTGGATCCAAATAAGAAGATCCATTCACATAGTGGAAAAAGGGTCGTAGCAGAATCTGGAAGGAATAAT
This sequence comes from Picea engelmannii, assembly GCA_009831015.1. Lineage (NCBI taxonomy): Eukaryota > Viridiplantae > Streptophyta > Pinopsida > Pinales > Pinaceae > Picea > Picea engelmannii. The sequence goes on from ML853378.1 coordinate 13,700, forward strand.
ACCACTGTATAATATGCAGGATGGAAACTGGTAATAATCATTGGATCTCGATTTTTCACATTGATGCTCTCTACAGAAGGTGGATTAGAGTCATCAAATAAAATATGAAAGTGGTTGTCATCCCAGAAATGAAAACTATCCATATATCGATCATCACAATCGGCCTCAAAATCATACCAAGCATATATTTCTTGATTATATTCATCCCTGATGTCTGCCATAAGAAATTTCTCCTGCATTCTATCCAATGAATCTTGAATACTACGAAAACTATCATTGAGGCCATCTGTAAGGTCATGCAATCTAGCGTCCAATGTTTCATACAATTGGGATTTGAATGCTTCAGTAATTTGTAAAATTTCTTTGAGGGTTTGAGAGGAAATAACCATATGAGCACCCTATGAACTCTTCGGTCCCGCAACCATCGTGAAAAAACCCAAAAAATAGAACAATAAGTTATGACAGAAAATCACGGCTTTTTCTGGAAAAACCCTAAAAAAATGTTGAATTAAAAATGTTCATAACTTCACTTCCCAGACTCTGTTTCGGTTGATATGTTTTTTTTAAATTGGGTGAAATTGTGAGAGGAACTCAGATATGTAATTTTTTTGGGAAAATTCGGCCTCCAGCTGCTACAAAAATAAAAACATTGCGTCGCCGTCTGCGGAAAAAACCCTGAAAAATTACAGATTTTAAAACTTTAATATCTTGACTTCCCGGACACCGTTTCAGACGATTTGTTTTTTCAACTTGGGTGTTTTTCTGAGAGGAACTCATATCTACAACCTTTTTCTGCAAAATTTTCACTCAAATATACCAAAATTTTCTGGAATGTCGCGGCCCTCTTTTTTCTTTTCCTCAAAAAAAAATCTGCAAAAATAAAAAATATTTGTCCACAATGTCTGCCAAGAAAAGTTCTTTGATACTACTTGTTAAGAACCTCAATATATCTACAAATATAATCACCACATATACTGAATACACAATATATCCATAGAGCAAGATAGAAGAAACCACACTTTATTATTACCATACCCTTGAGGTATGACAACACCATACAATGGATCCTATTATGGAAGGGATCCTCTCCTGTTCACTTGCCTCTTCAAGGGGGCATCCTCCTATTGAGCTACCGCTCCAAATACAATACTCTCTTCATGTCCCATTACAATGCTTGAACCTCTTTATATAGTGTTATCATCACCTAAGAACATTCTAGAGGATGAATCTTCTAGAAGTAGAACCTTCTAAGAAGTCCTCTTACATTTATTATATAACTACCATAGTGGGCCTTATTTAATAATATAGTGGACCTAGTCCACCTTACATTGAATGGCCTCCACTATTATCACTATGGGACCTCTGGGCCCCCACTACTACTTCTCTAGCTACCTAACATTCCATCCCCCTTATGAAAGTGTTGTCCTCAATGCTTGATGTACAACCATATACTAGGGTTCCATGAATAATTATGGATCATAATGCTGAAGAAGACTGGAGAACCAAGGTCTCATGTAGAAAGGAAATCCACCATGTTGAAGTAGTCCAACCACCATTATAATCTCGGGTCCCATGTCCAAGTGCTCATGTGAACTCCTCGTGGAAGATTTTGGAACCCAATAACCAACTCAAAATGATGCTCCAAACACTGACACTTGTCATGTCGATCCAAATAAGAAGATCCATCCACATAGTGGAAAATGGTCGTAGCAGAATCTGGAAGGAATAATACCACTGTAGAATATGCAGGATGGAAACTGGTAATAATCATTGGCTTTCGATTTGTCACATTGATGCTCTCTACATAAGGTGGATTAGAGTCATCAAATAAAATATGAAAATGGTTGTCATCCCAGAAATGAAAACTATCCATATACCGATCATCACAATCGACCTCGAAATCATACCAAGAATATATTTATTGATTGTATTCATCCCTAATGTCCACCATAATAAATATTTCCTGCATTCTATCCAATGAATCTTGAATACTACGAAAACTATCATTGAGGCCATCTGCAAGGTCATGCAATCCAGCATCTAATGTGTCATACAATTGAGATTTGAATGCTTCAGTAATTTGTAAAATTTGTTTGAGGGTTTGAGAGGAAATAGCCATCTGAGCACCCTATGAACTCTTCGGTCCCGCAACCGTCATGAAAAAACCCAAAAAATAGAGCAATAAGTTACGATAGAAAATTGCGGTTTTTTCTGAAAAACCCCTAAAAAACCATTGAATTTAAAATGCTCATAACTTCACTTCTCGAACTCCGTTTCGGTTGATTTTTTGGGAGAAATTGTGAGAGAAAATCAGATATGTAATTTGTTTGGGAAAATTCGGCATCCAGCTGCTACAGAAATAAAAAAAATCGTTCCGCCCTCTGCGGAAAAAACCTTGAAAAATTGTAGATTTTAAAACTTCAATATCTGTACTTCCCGGACACCGTTTCAAACGATTTTTTTTTTTCAACTTGGGTTTTTTTCTGAGAGGAACTCAGATATACAACATTTTTCTACAAATGTTTCACACAAATATACCAAAAATTTATGGAATGTCGCGGCCCTCTTTTTTCTTCCCTGAAAAAAAAATTCTGCAAAAATAAAAAATATTTGCCCACAATGTCTACCAAGGAAAGTGCTTTGATACCACTTGTTAAGAACCTAATTATATCTACAAATATAATCATCACAAATACTGAATACACAATATATCCACAGATCAAGATAGAATAAACCACACTTTATTATTACCAAACCCTTGAGGTAGGGAAACACCATACAATGGATCCTATTAAGGAAGGGATCCTCTCCTGTTCACTTGCATCTTCGAGGGGGCATCCTCCTATTGAGCTACCGCTCCAAATACAATAATCTCTTCATGTCCCATTACATTGCTTGAACCTCTTTATATAGTGTTATCATCACCTACAAACATTCTAGAAGAGAAATCTTCTAGAAGTAGAACCTTCTAAGAAGTCCTCTTACATTTATTATATCTAACTACCATAGTGGGCCTTATTTAATAATATAGTGGACCTAGTCCACCTTACATTGAATGGTCTCCATTATTATCACTATGGGCCCTCTGGGCCCCCACTACTACCTCTCTATCTACCTAACACATGCAAAAAGCTATTATGGATTGGAAAAAATTTAGGCAAGCTAAAGGGAAAGATGTGTAAAGATTCACTCAAGAATTTAGGAGAAGAGCTTTGGTTTTCGGTGTAGATTTGTCTTCACAAGATACTTTGCTCAAATACATTGGAGGTTTCTATAGCTACTTGAGGCATACAATACTTATGTTTAATCTTTCAAATCTAGATGAAGTATGTGTGCAAGCTACTCATTTAGAGGCAAGAGAAAGGAATGAACCTCAAGAGGGAAGAAATAATTTTTTTAATGGAGACACGACAAAGAGGAAGTTTGAAGGAAATGGAAAGAAAAATGCTTCAGTAAATAAAGAGAGAGAGAAAATCTCATGTAAACATTGTTCAAAGGATGGACATGCTAAAGACCATTGTTGGAAACTTCATCCTGAAAAGAGACCCAAAAAGTTCAACAACAAAGAGAAACCAGACATTGTTGCAACTGTACAACAAGATTTAGGATCTGATTCGGAAGATGAAACAAAAATCACAGCCATGGGTTTACAAGGTAAGAATTCTATTGCAAACACTAGTTCTTCAAATTATGTCATCAATAAAACTCAACATGAAAAAAAATGGATAGAGCTTTTCCACATAAGGGTAATTTCAAAACATACCAAGATAGATACTCTTTTTGATATGGGATCACAAGCAAACCTTATTTTTGAAGACATTGTCAAGAAATTAGATTTGGAAACTACTCCTCATCCTAAACCATACCCTTTAGGTTGGATATGTGACAATGCCAAATTGCATGTGACAAGAAGGTGTAAACTCAGATTTTCCATCACTGCAAACTATATAGATGAGGTAGAGCTTGATGTTATTCCATTGGATATTTTTGGTATTGTGTTTGGAAGCCCATATTATATGATAGGAGAGACATTTTTCGTCGTCATGAGAACATGTATCATTTGTTTAAAAAAAATGTTGAGTACATTGTTAGAGTGATCCGGATTATTTTCGGCACGAAATGAGATCGGAGATATAATAAATAAATGCACAAAGATATCACATATATTCAATCATATAACAAAAATGTATCAAAGATGCAACCATAAACACAGATATACAGTGATACACGATTTCTATTAATGAAATAAATGTACAGAGACTGTAAAAATACAGAGTGAAAGACTCGCTAGAATGGTGACAACTTATCTCTGAGAAGAGATGTGACGGCTACTCGCATTCACAAGAAGATGATTAAAATGAGGCTTTGAAGACCTTTTTACAATAAACATGAATGCCAAAAACCATAGACATCCAAAAACTTAACCCTAGGAGATGAAGCATCAAAAGTCATGTGGGCCCCGTTTGGGTAAGTTAGTACATCAACTTCTCGTGGTCATAACTTTTGCATACGATCTCTGTTTTAGGCGTATGATAGCTCGTTGGAAAGGTATCATCGAGGAGATTCATTTTAGTGCATAAAATATGTATTTAGCTATCATTAAAAACCTCAATCTCGAAAAACCTTCATTTGGGCCCTCAAAATAGCCCCGGAAGTTAAAAACTGCTAAAAATAATAAATTGTCAAATTTGGCAGAAAATTGTTTTGAGCTAGTCAGAAATGGTGGGTGGCCACCGATATCCACCTGGATCAATCCTCCCTCCTTAAGAAGAAATGGTATCCATTGCGTTGAGATCCCGGGGGAGAGGGAAAAACGTTTGTTGAATCTGCATCTTGGTGATTTGCTTGCTTTGCTGGAGACGTTGCGCTGCTCAGTTTGTGGAAGTTTGTCACGAACCTGTTGAGGCTGAGGATGTTCAACAAGTCGGGCTACATGAGAGGATGGTGTGCAGAAGGAATCTTTGTGATTTGCTACAACCTTTTCAACCTACTTCTGTTGGATAGAAGGTGTTTGGGGTGAAGCTGTAGTAGTTGCAGTGTCCTTATGTTCCCCTTTTGAACAGATTGGGAAGAAGATGAATTTTGCAGTATGAGATACTACCTTGCGACACTTTTTAGGTGGAACAGTAGTCGGAACTACCTCTGGTATTATGTAGAGATGACCCCCCAAAGAAACAATGACACTGCAAGGTCGAGAATCATAAACAACATGGTGCTTCCACATATATGGTTATCCCAAGAGAACATCACATAATACCTCATCCTTGAAGGGATGGATGTCGTATGACAATCAACATTGTTGGCTGACACGAAGATCTCGACCTTGGCAAAGCCACCTGATGTTGTATGGCTGCGACTGTGGTGTTGTCAACAATCCCAACTGTTTGATGACCTCTACTGAGATGAGGTTCTTTTGGCTTCCGCTATCAACAATAAAATGCGGCGGGGTCCTCTTCACCCACATCTGTGAATAAAAAAAGTGCTCCCTCTCTTCAGGATATGTTATTTCTTTTGGTTGAATTGTTGCGGTCGCGACAATAGCAGTGGGGTATGTGTCAATGATCTGTCCTTTACCAGTATTTTCAAAATCAGATTCTGAATCAGGGTTCGGCTCCTTGTCTTTGATCTCAGCCACCAATGACTATTTTGAGCGACATTCATCAGTGTTGTGCCAGGGGATTTTGTGTAAATCGCACCATTTTCCGGTGTCCTTCTTTGTCTTCCTGTGATCATTCTTTTCATGTGTCTTGGACTGGATTTCAGGAGACTGTCTGCTATGGCCGTCTTTGTCATACTTTGGTTGTTGCAGACTTGCAGACCTGAACTCCCGTTTATTCTGGTGCTTAAATTTCTGCTCGATTTTAACAACATATCGATAAGCATCACTGAGTGATGAGATGTCTAGAAAAACCATTTCAGTTTGGATGTATCTATGTAGAGCCCCATGGTATTTCAGAACCAAATGTCATTCGGAGTCTTTGATACCTAGCTTGGTGCACAAGGTATGGAAGATATTGGTGAACTCCGGAACTGCTTGGCCCCTCTCTTGCTGCAGTGTGGTCCATCTCATGTACTGGTCCTCATAGTTGCCAACAAGGTAATACTGTTCCTTTACCACATCCACAAAAAAATCCCAAGTGGGCTCGACCCCATATATTCCAGACTCTTCTGTGGAACTTTTCTCCCAGTAAGTTTGCCACCAATGTTTGACATGAGGGAGAGCTTTAAGGAGTGCGAAGGTGATTTTTTCTTTGTCGAAAAAATTGTGAATAGAGAAATAATCGTCTAGCAGAGTTAACCATTTTTCTAGGGCTTCTGCATCTATCTGTCCTTCAAATACAGGAATATAAAAATTAACTTGTACCTTGAAAGTCGAGGTGTTTCCAAGGTGGCCGCTTGATGAAGATGTGCCTATCGCTATCGATAGGCGTTGAAGGATGTGGGAAAAATTCTCCATCATTTCATCCCTCTGTCGCGTGAGAGATTGCTCAAGCAACAGACTAATAGGCTCATCTGCTCCATCGTTTTTATTTTCTTCCGCCATTGAGTGTTTCTTGGGTGTGGAAGAGTGATTGTCTTCAATAGAGATAATCTCGAGACCCAAATTGCTATACTCAGACCTCATCGGGGACATGCACTGAAAAAACGATCAAGAATAACCTGCTCTGATACCACTGATCCGGATTATTTTCGGCACGAAATGAAATCAGAGATATAATAACGAAATGCACAGAGATATTGAAAATATTCAATCATATAACATAAATGTATCAGAGATGCAACCATAAACACAGTTATACATTAATACACGATTTCTATTAATGAAAGAAATGTACAAAGACTGTAAAAATATAGAGTGAAAGACTTGCTAGAATGGTGGCAACTTATCTCTGAGAAGAGATGTGACGGCTACTCGCATTCGCAAGAAGATGATTACAATGAGGCTCTGAAGGCCTTTTTACAATAAACAAGAATTCCCAAAACCCTATACATCCAAAAACCTAACCCTAGGAGATGAAGCGCCAAAAGTCATGTGGGCCTCATTTGGGTAAGTTAGTACATCAACTTCCTCGGGTCGTAACTTTTGCATACGATCTTAGTTTTAGGCATATGATAGCTCGTTGGAAAGGTATCATAGAGGAGATTCATTTTGGGGGATCAACTATGCTTTGACTATATTTGAGAACCTCGATCTTGAAAAACCTTCATTTAGGCCCTAAAAATGGCCCCGGAAGTTAAAAACTACTAAAAATAGTAAATTGTCAAATTTGTCATAAAACTATTTTGAGCCAGTCGAAAATGGTGGGTGGCCACTGATAACCACCTGGATCATAGAGAACATACAAAGAAGATGAATTTGTCACTTACAAATGCTGGAAAAATGAAAAGACTAGTCAATGCTAGTAAGAACCTTGTACTTTTGATGACTAAACCCAAAGACAATGATGAACAAGAAGTTCTAAAAGGATGTGATACAAAGTTACAATCTGATTTGCATGAGGTTGTTAGTGAAAATGTTGAGATGTTTCAGGAACCAAGGGGATTGCCTCCTAAAAGGGGTGTCCAACAAGAGATTCTATTACAACAAGGAGGTCCTCTTCCAAACCTTGACATGTGCAGTATGTCAATTAGGGAGAATGTTGAAAACAGAAAACAAACCCAAGAGTTGCTTGACAAAAGGGTCATCAAACCAAGCACTTCGCCATGTAGGTCACCAATTGGTTTGGTACCAAAGAAAGATTGTATGTGGCGTATGTGGGTAGATTTCAGAGCCTTGAATAAGACTACATATATGATTGTTGAAGGGGACACATGGAAGGAGTCTTTGAGATCAAAGCAAGCTCCATTGCATGCCTTGAAAAGTTATGTTTTCCACTTGGTGATAAGGTATAAGAAAGACTTTTATGATAAAGTTGTTGATATGCTTACTAGGCCTATTGTTAGCGCTTTATTTATTTAAAGCATAATCTTATTGTACATGAGAGCTATTGGGAACAATATTCTATAGATATTGATTTCAAAGATTTTTATGCAACTTTATGTCGTGCTATCCAAGATGAGGAATTGGATTCCTATGTGCATGGTAAACTTTTGTATCTTGGCAAGCTATGTTTTTCACAGGGTGAAAGAGTCAACATGATAAGAGAAGCACATTCTTCTCTTGTTGTTGGCCATTTTGGTATGGGCAAGACGTTGGCTAGATTGAAAAGAAATCATCCTATGTTTTGGGATGAGCATCTACATTACTTTCAACATGCTTATAACCAGGCCAGAAGTTCATTGAACCAGTTCAGTTTGTGCAGCAAACCGTTCAAGAACAGTTGAGAAAGAGCCAAGCCAAGTACACAACAAGGCATGACAAGTTTCGTATTGGTCTCAAAGGCACCAATCCAAGCAAAGATGGATGGATTGAGATTGTAAAGGTGGGGGAACTATACCCTCATCTTCAGATTGACTAAAAGTAGTCTTTTGGAGGTCCAAAAGCTTCACAATGGGGAGGTGTGATCCAGGGGATCAAATTGTGCTAAAAAATCAAAGTGATTAGAATCATTTCAAATCAGACATGCACGTAGGTCTCGTCGTTACGAACCCAACGCAACTTGAATGGGCTCAAAAGAACGTCGTATGAGCAAGATATCACATTCTATTAGTTTTTCCAAACAAGAAAAGCTTTGTTGACTGTACAGTCCGTACAGTGTTGATGTGGCAGTTGACCATACAGGGTGTACGACCGTACAATGAAGTGACAGAGGAGTTGGGATGCTGATGTGGGCAGGTTTTGACAGGTGGGAGAACCACATCTTGACATGTACCTGTTTGATGGAAAGTGTTATGGTGCCACGTGGCACCCCTTCATTGGTTTGTAGTTGAATTTTTTTTATGACTCCATAGGAATCAACCCCGCGACCTCCGGGTAGGGGGAAGTGCCTTGGCAGGGCAGGGATACCAACCCGCCCATGTTGGTTCTTAATGTACATAGTCGCATTATATTATTTGAATTGAAATGGATGTTATTCCGGTGGAGATTAGGGTCGGGGCTAGGCCCTAGCCCCCGATGCTTTATCATATAACCGTTTGATATGACCTCCAGTCAACCTTTGGAGCTAGAGTTTTGGAATGTGGTTTTTTGGGCGCGGTTTGTTTTGAATGGAGTTAGCCCGATAGGTGTGAAGCGTTAGCCACATGGCCACTCCACATAACCAATGGAGTGGATTATGCAACAATTTAGCCATGGGGGGTTGAGAAAGGCACCAAGGCATGGCCACATGTCCCCCATGTGACCAACACCTTCGCCGAAAGGGGCACTAAACTCACTAACTATTAGATAGTTTGCCCTGTTTTGTGGGATGCATGCGTGTGATGGGTTTTAGGCCTAGTAACGCTGTGGGAGCCAGGTTGGTCATTCACAGGTGCATTTTGGCGAGCAGGTACAACAAGCTTGAAGGGGAAAAGTTCTAGGAGGTGTAACTTCTTCATTTTTTGGCCAAACCAGGTGTCAAAAAAGCTTAGCTAGGGGTTTTTGGATGTTCTGAAGCCATTGAAACAATCTATTTTGTATTCTAAGCACTGCAAGAGAACTTTTTAAGCATAATGAAAATGATCCAAGGGAAGATGGACCAAGAGATGTAACCCAAGAAAGGGGTGAACTCCTTTATCATTTGTTGTGTTATGTGTTCATTATTGATGGTTTTTATTTGTCTGATATGATGCTCATGCTTAAGTATAAATCATTGAATTTATGTGTTAGTAACTTGATCCAATTGCTCAAACACATGCCATTTTACACTTGCAATTTAAATAGATAAGTCTTCTTCATTTTTAAGATCTATTGGAAACATATTCATTCCATTTTCAGATTAGTTAAGTATGAAGGTGCGAAACAATCTATGGGAAGTGTGAAATGCGTAACACGAAAATGCAGAGTTGTGGAGTTGCAGACCTAACTTCTTATGAACATGACTTCGGGAAAGGGTGAAGAGGTCCGCATTGGGATTGAAAATACGGTTAAGTGTTAAGAGAGATGCAAACTTGCGTAGTTATGGAACTGATGACTCAAACAAAAAACTAAAAGGGAAGCGCATGGGTCCACATCAGTTTTGGTGGGAAATTCGACTAAGTATCGAAAGAAAATGGAAAAGGAAAAAGGAGTGAAGTGTTTTGGTGAGTGCGGGGTTGCAGATTTGGGCATTCAAAAAGGTTTGACTAATGTTGTGTAGCTCCGAATCCACATTTAAAAAAAAAATGACTAAGTATAAGAGGTGAAAGTGAATTAGAAGATACTCGTAGGTAAAAGATAATAAATGTCAATAGAGGGAATGCAGACATATGGTACGACGTACTTACAGACCCCCAGATTTAAGATTTGTGTTGGCCCGCTCTACATCATTCGAAAAAATTACTAAGTGTTTGGAAACTTTTGATATGAAAGAAGAAAAGTAAAGAAGAATAAGCAAGGAAAATTGTAAAAGAAATCATAAGAGTGGCTAAATGAAAACTTGATTAGTTATCCATTATTGCATGAGATTCCTTAGAGTTGAGCAAGCATTATCTTTGATGTTGTGTTTCCCATTTGGGTTTCTAGGGTAAATCCTTTGTGTTCTATGTTGTGTGATTGCATGTGTTTTCTCATTTGTAATTATTGCCTAAATTACACAATCAAATTTAAAAATGACAATTGCACAGGATTGAGACCATTACACAACAATAATTTGTTCAAAATAGATCATATTAAATTTCGACATATAAAAAGTAAATAACATCCATGTTGGTGAAATGGCTCGACGATAAGTTTAGAGATTATAGATCATGTATTTAACCAAAAACAAACCTTGTAGTGAAATTAGTAAGCTTAAACTAGTATGCTTCATTTAAAAAGATTTAAATTTGACACCTAGTGACACAAAACTAGCCAAATGTCCAACAACATTAATAAAGGTTAATTGAACAACCTCTTAAAATATAAATATCTCAAGTCGCAAACAAAATTAATGAAAATTAATTTAACCAAACCTCTTAAAATATAAAATACCTCACATGTGAAAAATGAGTTGTTTGCCATCCCTGTGAATGTGGAGTGAATTTAGTGGGAAATTAACACGTGAAAACCGATCTCTTAGCGATGCGTGGCACGGGTTGAAGGCTTATGAAGAATGTTTGTTTCACTAAGTGAGCATTAAAATAATAACAAGGACGAATGTTAATGGAAGCCGGCAAATTAATTAATGATTAATAATAAGAAGCTTTTAATTAGTATTTAGTAGTGCTTTTTTAAGTCATATGTTGACTTCCGAACGGCCCCCAATAATATTTATATGATGCAACTATTTACTTTTGATATTTTTTTTGTAGTTTGATGAGTTCCATTCTCACGATTATTAGACCACCATGGATTTTGCCAACCTTTATTTTATTTAATTATTTATTCATATTAATTTTAAATGTTAATATTTTAGGATTATTAGACAATAATAAGAATTGGAATTTATAAATTTAAGTTTTTTTTTTTATCCTTTTCCTTTTTACTTAATAATTCAATAATTTAGGATATTAATTTTAAAGGTTGATTAGTGTAAGTATTTTATTTATTATTAATATTTTAATAATAATAATAAAATAATATATATAATTATTTTTTAATCATTTATATAATATTAATTTTTGTAAATATTTTATTTTTATAATAAAATTTCACCACTCAAATACAAATTAAATTTTTATCAATAAAATAAAATAAAAAGAAAAACAATACACTAATTTACCAATGAAAAACCTATCTAAACCAATATAAAGCTTTCTTTACACATATTTTTAGTTCTTAATATAATTAAGAATATAAATTATAATAGAATTAATTTCCATAATTAAAGAAAGATGTTGGAAGAAAATTATTTTTATAGTTAAAAAATAGCATATATATATATATATATATATATATATATATATAATTCTCTTAAGGGATTGAAATTTTTACCTTAAAAGTTTTTACGAGTTCCCTAATGCTATGGACACCATTCCTATTGTCCCTACAGAGGATGTTGTTTTTTCTTTAGATGACATAGAGTTCGGAGTTAAGCGGCTTGCAATTGAGAAAGCTAAGGACATTGAAGGCTACCAAGCTGCAATTTTTAAAATCGGAGGGCCTATCCTTATCCCTCACATACACAAGCTTTTCAATTTAGCAGTGCAGCAAGGCTTCTCTAAACCCTGGATGCAAAGCCTCATTGTTCCTATTTTTAAAAATGAAGATAAAAACATTCCCTTTAATTATAGGACCATTATGATTAGCCCGGTTTTAACCAATCTTTATGGAATTATTTTGGAAAAGAAGATTAGACTTTGGCTAGAAAGTCATAGTAAAAGGGATAAAGGCCAGGCAGGGTTTAGGAGATATCATTCAACTGTGGACCATCTTGTTACCTTTAGGATCATTGCAGAGGTGTTCTGAAATACTAAAAACAATCTTTTTTGTGTTTTTGTTGACTTTAGAAAATCTTTTGACATGGTTCCTATGAAAAACCTTTGGAATAGGTTGGAAAAGATAAAAGTGCCTCATGAATTGAGGGTTGCTGCAATAAGGATGTGTGAGAACATTTTTGCTAAGTTTAAAAACATCAAGGGTTGGTTGAAAGAGATTAACTCCAATATTGAAGTCAAATAAGGTTGTCCCTTGTCCCCTACCCTTTTTGGCATATACATTGAAAAGTTAGAAGATTGTTTGGAAAAAACAGGTTGTGTCGACACTACTCTTTCTGGTATAGTCATCAATCTTCTTCTTTATGTTGATAATATCGTTCTTATGACAAGGAGTCCCCGTGATATTGAAAATCAACTAAGAATCCTCAAGGATTTTTTCTTCAATATGGGTATGACTATTAATACTGATAAGACTAAGGTCATGATTATTAAATCCAATAAAATCACTTATGATACCTTCATATATGGCAACAACAACTTGGAGGAAGTGACTTCATACAAATATCTTGGAATTGATATTCACCACAAGCTCAATTGGAATTATAGCATTGAGAAAAATATTATTGGAGGATGGGAAGCTTATTATGGGCTTGAAAACAATTGTAATTCAACTGATCTTTTGATTTGGAATAAGAAGAAACTCCTCTTTGAGACTCTAGTTACACCTTCTATTCTTTATGGATGTGAAGTCTGGTGCTGTAGTATCTCTTGTGATTCCTGGAGAAAGATAGAGAAAATACAAAATAATTTTATAACCTATAATCTCAAAATTAAAGGAAATACACCCTATCCCATCCTCCTCTTAGAAACAAGCCTCTCCTCCATTAAGAGCACGACTATGACTAGATACCTAATGTATAAGAACAAGTTAAACAACACAGAAGGCAATATGCTTCCTAAACTTGCTTCAAAATTGAGTCATAACCACCATTGACTCAAACGAGGATGTCATAAAGATGCCCAGTCTTGGATAAACTATTGGGGAATCATGGAAGACACTATTTTGCAGAATAAAGATACTATTAAAAATATCATCAAATTGAAATTTAAGGAGAAAATGTGGTGTGATAAAGTGTTAGAGGAAAAAATAAAGTTAAGGTATTATAAGGATGTAATCAACCCTAATCTAGAAGATCAAAATTATCTATCTGTTTTGACGAGTCTAAAGAAAAAAATAAACATTGCTAAGATAAGAACAAATTCTCACGAGCTCCATAGTGAAACTGGGCGTTGGTCAATTCCTAAAACGCCATGAGATGAAATAGTGTGTCACCTTTGTGACACTAAGAAGGTTGAAGATGAAAACCACTTTCTCTTAGATTGTCCAGCCTATACCCACATTATATCTCATTTTCAAAATATTTGTCACACTACCAATCTTCCTAACCTCTTAACTCAACAAAACTATGGTGATCCTAAAAAGCTTATCTTAATGCTTTTTGAGCACAAAAACAAAATTCTAAAGAATCACAGGTAATCACTTACCCTCTTAAGGCCCGATAGACCAATTTGGTCTTAGCGGACGTTAATCATCATCATCATATATATAATTTTTATTTTAATAATGAAATTCATTTTTTTTAAATCATAAAATTAAATTATTATATTATATGTTATAAAATAAAAATAATGATTTATTTTAACATTTTTTTAGTATAGTAAAATATATAGTAAGACAAGCTCTTTTTTTAATAATGTTTTTAATTTCATGTAGTTTAAATGTTCTAATTTTTAACCTTTCCCCATTTACATTTACATTTTTTTGACCAGTTTTGTTCAAAATTTGTTAGAAATTGAGAAATATGTAAAACATAGAACATTTAGACTTGTCTCTTTTATTTTAACAAGCAATCTATTATTAAATTAATTATATATTTATTTATTAGATATTAATTTTAAAAGTTAATAGTTCTTTGATTATTTGATGATGATGGAGACCAAAATCGGTTTATGAGACCTTCAGAAAGGTAAGAGATTATTTAGATTTCTTTATAATGTTATTTAGATGCTCAAAAAGAATATTAGGAGAAGCATTCCAAGATCACTATAGTTTTGATGACTTAGAAGGTTAGGAATGTCACTATAGTTTTGATGACTTAGAAGGTTAAGAAGGTGGGCATTCAAATATTTTGAAAATGAGATCTAATTTGGGTATACACAAGGCACTCTAGGATAAAGTGCTTTTCATCTTCAACTATTTTGGTGTCACAAAGGTGACACATTATTTCATGCCATGGTGTTTTGAGGATTGTCAAATGCATAGTCTCAATAAGTAGCGTATTAGGAATATTGATTCTCTTTTTAATGTTAGTCAAAGTAGAGAGATACTTTATGATCTTCAAGATTAGGGTTAACCACCTCCTTATAATATATTAATTTTTTTTATCCTCTAATTATTTATCGCACCATAGATCCTCTTTAAATTTAGCTCCAAAAATATTTTTAATATAATCGATATTCTACAGAATAAATTCTTTTATTCCCTAATGATTTAGCCAAGACTTGGCATCATTATGTCATCCCCGCTTGAGCAGTTGGTGATTTTGGCTAGAGTCTAAATTTTTTGGGGGGAGCCTCTTGTTATCCATGTTGTTTATCTTGTTTTTGTACATTAAGTACCTAATCATAGCTTTTCTCTCAATGGGGGAAATGTTCACTTCTATGAGGAGGATAAGATAGGGTGTATTTCCTTTAATTTTGAGATTATAAGTTATACAATTCTTTTGGATCTGTTTTATCTTTCTCCAAGATTCTTGAGAGATACTACATCACCAAAATTCACATCCATATAAGATAACAAGAGTGACGTCTCAAATATTTTTTTTTTTTCTTATCTCATAGCCAAAGGTCAGATAATTTACAATTATTTTCAAGCCCATAATAAACTTTCCACCCTCCACTTATCCTTTTCTCAATGCTATAGTTTCGATTGAGCTTCTACTGAATATCAATTCCAAGATACTTGTATGAAGGCACTTCCCTCCAAGATATTATTGTCATATATAAAGTATCATAGGTGATCTTATTGGATTTAATTACCATAACCTTTGTTTTATCAGTGTTCACAGTCATTCCTGTACTAGAGCAGAAGTCCTTGAGGATGCTAAGCTGCTTTGTAACACCCTGTTTCCCCTAGTTTGTAAAAATAACTATACTGGCCAAGAACTATGGCAAACTAAAAAATGTGAACGTGTGATGTGAATGGACTTTGTGAAAAAGGTTGATGAATGTGAATAATATATATATATTGCAGGACTGTTGAGAGGGGATATGATGGAAAATAGACCACGATGGCTGAAGAAAGGTGGTGGAAGGAACATGGAAAGGTGGCGTTAACTTCCACCGAAACCAATACCGTATTTGGACTTCACTGGCTCAGAGAACCAAGAGCAGCTCGCTGGCCCCGAATTAAATGACTTGCCATGATTGGTAGGTAAATGGCTCCTC
>WSFP011380580.1:0-29657 GCA_009831015.1 Picea engelmannii
AAGGAGCATTATTCTCTCTATAGATGTTGGGATTGGTCCTTCTAGTAGCCATAGCCATATTTTTACTTTCAACATTTCTTGCCACCTTAAATGCATTCTCCAATGATTTGGGTTCCCAAAGGAAAACCTCATGTTAAATGTTATCCTTTAAATTTCCTATGAATACATCAATCAAGTGCTCATCTGGAATATATGTTACCTTTATATTCAATCTTTGGAAATTCTCAATGTTCTCTGTAACTGAACCCTTTTGCTTGAGATTTATCAATTGGCTAAATAAGGTATTGCTCCTTGCATCCTCACAGTGTGCTATCATTTCTTCCGTGAAAATTGTCCAAGTGACGAGTGAGTTGCGAGAACAAAGCCATCGATACCATACAAATTGATTGGGTTCTAAATATAAAGAAGCAATTCGTACCTTTTCTGTATGTGGTACATTATGTAGATCAAATAATTGCTCCATCTAAAGTATCCATGTGATTGGGTCCTTGCCATCAAACTTCTTCATATCGATCTTAGGAATGTGGTTGGTCTTCAACCCAAAGTTGGAATTTCTCCATTCTTGATTCACCTTCCTTGTGTCCTCATCATGAATTTCATGGGATACATTTTCACTTTCAGGTGTCCTCTCTATTATGAAATTTTTCAATCCTTCCATGATCTCCCCTTTTAAACCCTCCATCATCTTTTGTAGTTCATCTTTTGTTATTGTCTTCTTTTGTAAATCATTTATGTCCCTACGCATTTTTTCACCTTCATCAAGAGTCCATGTAGGATTATCTGGAGGCTTATTTGGTGTAGAAGTTCCCTTTTTGAGTGGCATGTTGGCCAAGTATCACTTTTGAACCTTGATTTTGAGGTGGTTCTGCTAGACAATATTTTTTCTGCTGCATCTCCAAATTTTCGGCCCTTTTGGGTATGAAACTTTATTTTTTTTAGTTATCAAATATCTCCTCCCTGCAATGCCACATGTCTAATCAAAATTGGATGTGCCAAGTGGAATTTATGGTAACTTCCCCACAACTTGTTGATTTTTGGCATTTCCAGGAGATGTCACTTGTATAGCATGCCTCGCACAAAATGATTGATATAAAATTATGAAACTCATACCGTAAATACTAAAGACTGTTCACTATCCAATTCAACCAGTCTCACTCAATTTGGATACTCTAGGAAGAATTTATGATTGTTTTACCTGGAACACCTTCTTGAGACTAGTCAATAGGACTAGTCAGATGCCCTATATTCCACTGGGTGTATCTACAAATGTAAGACGACCGAGAAGTTCAACTGTTTACCACAGATACCTTACTAATTTCTATGAATATCCTTCGTATTTTTGGGTCTGAAACATTAAAGAAAATTGTTTATAGCGCAAATTCTGCAATGGCTCAGTTCAAGATGATTACAGAACCCTATCTTGCATAGGATGTATCTCCTAAATTATAAGACCTCAGGAGCTTAAATTTTAACCCAAAGTACCTTGATCCGTCTACTAAATATCCTCTAAGTCGTTCCTTCTGAAATGTTGTAGAAAAAAAGTTATAGCGAAAATTCCAAGGTGTCTCAGATGTAGAAACGAAACCCCCAGACCTTTAGCTCTTATACCATATGTTAAGAAAAAAATATCAATATAGCATAGAAAAACCTCAGAATAAGTAATCAATGCCTTGAAAAAGAGAGAAATTCAGATAATAAGCCTCTTCGATGGGGCAATCTCCCTATTCCCACATAAATGTACAATTCCAAGATGATTCCAAATGAAAATGTCTCCTTGGTATATATAGGAGACTAGGAGGTATAATTACAACTAATGGAATAAAACCGACATAAATTAAATAACATTACTAATGTAATATGCCCCAATTAAGGGGTAATTAGCCAATATTAGGGCTTAACATAGAGTCCCCCACCACATGTAATTTACTAAGATTTTTTTTCTTAGCAGGTTCCAAGAGGACTGTCCATAAATCAATCATTTCAGCTATGTTGTTTGTTTCGCGCCTGGGAGCATACCTTATGTGAATATAATGAATCTTGTTGATAAATAATACCACCCCAACACCGCACTTGGATAGGTGACCCTACATTGCATCATCAAAAAATCCCCACAGGATCCCCAGATCCAAAGAAGGCATTACAAGAAGTCTAGGCTTGGGGACTTTAGGGTCCACCTTAAATTCCTTTGCCTGTCCAAGAGTAATGACCATGGTGACTTCAGAAGACATAAAATTTTCATTGAAAACAATAGTATTTCGAGCACACTAGATGTTCGAGACCATTAGGCTAGGCATTGTTGTGTTACTGTGAGACTGAACTATCCATCATCCAGGTCCTGAATTTGTCTTCCAGGCTGCCATGGGACCAGTTAGAATTAGCCCCCAACTTATGCTTTATCGCCTCTGCTACCTTCCCTCCATAAGGACAAAATATAAAATGATGAGAGACATATTCTTCTGTGGATTTACACAAAATGCAACTGTTTGGCCCATTCCACCCCCTTTAAGGTCATTATCCCCGGTCAAAAGTTTATTCTTCAAAGCCAACCACATGGTTAGCTTGCAATGAAGAGGGAATTTCATTTTCCATAGGGGCTTCCACCACCACAAGGGCTGGGAGACCTGCCTATCTTCAAAGCAAGATTTATAACCTAGCTTAGGTGTAAAAACACCGCTCTTTGGGTTTTTCAACCAACATAACTTATCAACAACCTCTTGATATAAAACAATTCGGTTTTTGCAAAGTAAGCCGATGTACCTATCCCATTCCTCTGCCAATTCCGTATGTAAGTTTAGATAAGATGACTCTTTCCATCCATGCCTCCCTCTTTGTTGTGGGAAGCCAATTCTTACATCAAACAATGAGAAGATGTTAGCTTCCTGCAAAGACTGAACCAGGGGGACAAAAAGTCAAAAATCATTACATGCACCAAGCCACGGGTCTTCCCCGACCCGTATGCAATGCCCACTTCCAATCTTCCATATCGTCCACACACCTACCAAAGGAAAATCTTCCACTAGAGCCTTCCTAACAATAGACCCCTTAGAATATTTTACCAAAGTTCTAAACCAATCTGCCACTGAAAGACCGGTCATATATTTGGAGCACATGACCTTGACCCATAGGGAATTGTTTTGGGTGAGCCGACATAGATTTTTTCCTACAAGGGCCTTCGCAAAAAGGTGAATATTTGTAAGCCCCCATTCGCCCAAAGCCTTATTCCAACTGACAAGATGCACTCCTCCAAAGTATTTTTGGTCCGCCCAGAGATATTTGAAGTTGATCCTACGCACTTTGTTAAGAATTCCTTTTGGAATTGTTGCAATGGAATTCCAATAGACAACAATACTCTTTAGGACAGAATTAATGAGCACTAGTCTTCCTGCTCTCGAGAGTAACCTATTTGTCCAAACATTGATTCTCGATTCGACTTTGGGAATTATCCATAACCCACCTTCTTGTAGTTAGTGGGTTTTAGAAAGAACCCCAGATATTTAAGCCCTTCATCAATTCTCCTAGCTTGAGAAGGATGAGAACTGAAAAATAATTCACTTCTACTTCCGAACAATTGTTTATCACCAATGTAACACACTCGACCCCTAAGTACCATTTCTAGGGATGGGGCATAATCATATTGAATAATCTCTCTGAGATGATTCATATTTTTCTACTCCCCCGTATCTTTCTAACGACTATTACTAGGATCTAATCTGACATTTGGTTCACCAGTTACGGCTTCTCGAAGTCCTTCTGGTGTTCATTGGTTGAGGCCCAAATGGATGCATATCATTCGTACCATTTCCAGGTTCCTACCTCCCGCAGGGAAGGTCCATCCTCCGTCCAAACCAACAATGAGACTTAATCCTCATCTAACACATAAGCTAGAGGAGAATTCGACATTCGACGCTTCAACACTGAACGTCTCTTTTCTTTTATGCACACATGTCCTCCGGAGTCTCGAATTCCCGAAAGATTATGAAATATCGCCATGTGGCTCCGGCCTTCGGACCTTTTGACTGACCCTCAACACTATATTCCAAACCTTCAGAGTCCCAAATTCTCAGACTCCCAAAGGGTCCACTCTTATACGGGGTGACATACTAGATGCGACGATGAATAGAGTGTTAGAATATAGAAGATGGTGTGCTCATTTTACCATTGACGATACCCTCATCACCGAACCATAGGCCGAAGCCACCCTCCGAGCACCTTAACCTTGACTGAGAATTTCTCCGAAAGCAAACCCTAATCTAGATAACCAAACAAAGGGTAGCGCACCTTTCCCCAAGGATAGTGCATCACAAAAAGCTGATCAGATAGTCCAAACCCTAGCCAAGAGATAGTTCAAGCCAACATTGAAACTACTAGCTGTAGCAGCTTCACCTACAACTCTCCTCCACACGTGCGCACCAAACTGGGAACTGCAGTGCGCACCATTTGTTGTCTGCAATTCTGAGATGCTTTCAAATGAGAATTGGCGCCCTGTATTTATATTGGTTATGCCAGATTTGTTGGGGCCGACTTCTCCTTCTGGATATGTGTCTGTTCAGTATATTATTAATATTTCTGGTTGACTTCTTCTCTTGGAGGATAATAACCTAATATAAATTATCTTTTTGAGTCGACAAGACTTCTAGGGTTATTAGCCAACTCATTAGGGTTTTCTCATTCTTTCCGGAGTCTTCTATTCTCGCCAGGTTCACACGTGGAGGTAAATACCTCCCACAACTAATATAATATTAACACTCCCTTCTAGCTAGGGAGGTATTACAGGTAATGGTCTTGAGCACAAAAACATACCATTTACCTGGTAGCATCAATATAGTCATCTAGACTATCTCATGACTAGATCATGAGCATCACCATCACCATCAGCTGCATCATCTCTCAAAACCATACTTCATCTGAGTAACTAGACATGATACTGGATAAGTCACTCACACCATAGAGTGATACAAGAGCCACTCTTATAATCTAGAGGAGTAAATGCTCTGAACCAATTTCCGTCTGGAAAATCTCTGTTCATCATTCATTTGGATGGTGATTATTTCCAATAAACTGCTAATAGTCTTCAAGGTAGTTAGAACACAACTATGTCTATCCATAGTAGTACATAACTACAATCTAGTGGTTCACTACCACACCAAGTAACACACAAGTACTTGATCAACAACGTATAGTTACGAACAGTGGAACATATCCACCACAGTAGTCTTCATCTACTGTCATACAGTCTTCATAACAAACACTTGATAGAAACCTGCATAGAAACAATGTTATGATATATACTAAATTATTTGGGCCAATCTTTCACTCACATCTGTGAGCTCTGGAAGAATATTTGCCTCTCGAATAGTGGGACATATCCACCACAGTAGTCTATATCTATATTCTTCATAACAAGCATCTGATAGCAACCTGCACAGAAACAATGTTATGATATAAACTGATTTGTCTGGGCCAATCTTTCACTCACATCTGTGAGCTCTGAAAGAATATCTACCTCAAAATAGTGGAACATATTCACCATAGTAGTATATCTCTACTATCTGGATATAGGTAGTCTCCATAACAATCATATGATGCCATCCTGCACAGAAAATATTCTTAACAATAAACTGAATCATCTAGGCCAATCTTTCACTCACGTTTGTGAGATTTGAAAGAATATTTGCCCTCATCAGCAATGGGCTATCTACTCTATTCTTCTCAAACAAGGAAGAAGGATTGTTTCTTATTTTTTAGCATGGACCATTCCTCACCCTGGGCCATTCTTCCTACACTAATCAAAGTGCACCCTGGACAGAATGTGTAAACCCTAAGGAATGTTTATGTCTGGACCATTCCTCACCCTGGGCCATTCCTCCTACACTAATCAAAGTGCGCCCTAGAGAGAATGTATAAACCCTAAGGAATGTCTGTCTTGGACCATTCCCCACCCTGGGCCATTCCTCCTACACTAATCAAAGTGCGCCCTGGAGAGAATGTATAACCCTAAGGAATGTTTGTCCCTGATTGCTGAGCCTGGACCATTCCCCACCCTAGGCCATTCCTCCTACACTAATCAAAGTGCACCATGGAGAGAATGTATAAACCCTAAGGAATGACTGTCCGGACCATTTCCTCCGTTAACCACAAGAGGAAATATTGTCCCGCATCAACCTCCAAAACAGAGCATTCCTCACATTAACCACAATTAGAAATCGTTGTCCGGCGAGGCAGGCCAGTCTTCTTGAGTAACCCTCAAGAAGAGAGACTGCCCTAGACCACTCCCCATGTTAACCACAATGGGTAGTCGTTGTCTATGATACATCAACAATCAGTCTACTTCCCACGTTGACCACAATGGAAAGTCACTGTCCATTAGAAATCTCAATCCACTTTCCGAACAGGAAAGCATCTGTCCAAGATGGACTATTTTTTCAAATTTAAGGATGAATGTCTTCAATAATGTTTTTAGTGCTCCCTCCTAACTTGGAGAGTCATTTCTTCCCTTTCAATAAGAAGGAAGTTGTTTCCATGAGCTCTAGCTTGAGTACGCAAACTCTTTCATCTTGGATAGAAGTTTTGCCAAAATGTCTGCTTATCTGCTCATCTGTGGAGATATGTATTAGAGAACCATTTTCTCCTTTCTGGACTCATCATGGATAATGTAATGCTTGATTTCAAATGTACTTTAGTCTGGAATACTGTGAAGGATTCATGTAGATTTGAACGATAGAGTATATCATAGTTGGAAAGCTAGAACATATCTATGTGGCACTTCTTCTGTCATCATGAGATCTGATCTATTGAGTAGTCATCTTGATGTTTATAGGAAATCTTCACCACGCTTCTACTGTGCACTGGAGGTTCTTCCACCAAGTTATCTTCTTCTATCTGCATACAAGGGTCTCTTTCTGGTATGCCTCAAAGTCTTGAGATTTCTCTTCATACACTCTTCATTCAATTTTTCTGGAGAACATTCTTTGCATTCATCTGGTGTAGAACTCCAACTCATGGATGTTGCGGATGATATAATGACTCATGTGGAGATAAGTTTGGTGTACTGGAACAAATAATCATCATAGTCTTCTCCCTCCATCTGGGAGAACCTCTAGTTCATATCTTTGCAATGTTATCATTCATAAGTCTTCCATACACTGTTCTTTATCACGACTTTCAGTTCCTCTGCTTGATTTCTTTTAGTGAGTTTATATTAGGCTGACAGTCTTATCATTCTTGATACAATGACTAGTTGTTATGGATTTTCTTTCTTTCTTGGAATCTTCATGTGTTTCTTTAGTTCTCGGGTCTTATAGATTCCATGCCCTAGAGATTCCATTTCTTCCTTTCATCATAGGATCACGGATTTGGATGGACAACCGGGAATACTTTAAGGCTTCTCTTCGAAGAAGTCTTCTTCTGTGGTTGAACTGAACATGTACTGTCTTTCATGGCTGCTACCATGGATATATATATTTCATCATCTTCAATTGATCATAGGATTATCTCCCTCCTAACCCTTGCTTCATGTAGGGGTGCATATAATCAACTCCCTCCGTCTAACAGAGTCCACGCTTCCATCTACATCCTTATTGTCTTCTGCAATGTATAATTGGCTTTCTTGTCTAACAGATTCCACGCTTCCATCTGCATCCTTATTGTATTCTGCAATATATAATTGGCTCTCTTGTCTAACAGAGTCCACGCTTCCATCTTGTTGTTTTCTACAAAACGTCATAAGTCTTTTTCCAATTTTCTCTCGATTGTTGACTTCTTTCTGTCTTTGCTTCTTCTAAGTCTTTTCGTGATTGATTCGGCTTAATGGCTTCCACATGATTTGTATTTAATCCTTTCATGTGTATTATCAAATGATATCCATTTTCATCTTGTTTGTTCTTCCATAGGTATAGTTCTTCTTGGAACATATTATAGATATGCAAGATATGTATAGAGACGATGCAAACAAGATATGTACAAGGAATAAGAAGAGTGTTGTTACCTTTTTAGAAGAAGAAGTCTCTTCCATCCTGCTTAGTCTTCTTGGTAGGTTCCTTTTCTTCGGTAATCGATGCTTCGTGTTTCTCTTTCCTTTTCTTTAGGTCGGGACACTAATTCTTGTAGTGACCGTACTTTTGACCATTGAAGCATTGTACTTTTGAAATGTCTTTCTCTTGATTTGGCTTCCTCCTTGAACCAAACTTCCTTTTGTTCCTGGAGTTCTTGAATCTTTTTGTGAAGGCTTGATCATCGTACTTCTTTTGGGGTTTCTCTTTTGTATTGATCCTTGATTCTACTTGAGCACAACAAGTCCAAAGTTCTTCAAATGTCGGGTACTTCTTTCTTGTGTTCATGCTTGCAGCAAATGCATCCCATGTCTTGGGAAGACCATTGAGTACTATGTTCACCAATTCCTTTTCTGAAGTGATCTCTTCAATAGCTTGTATTTGATCTCTTATATGGGAGATCCTTACAAAGTATGATGTTATGATGTCACCCTCATTCATCTTCATGTCACGAAGCTCATTCTTCAGACTCATAACTTGTCCAATATTTCTGACTGAGAAGAGATTTGTTAGGGAATCATACATCTTCTTCGATGAGTCGAGATGGGAGATGTAGGGTATCAAGTGGTCTTTTATAGAATCCACTATGATACTCATGGCATTGATGTCAACATCTTTGAACTTCTCCATGGCTGCAACATTCTGCGATTCCTTCTCTTCTCCTTCTTCAAACTTTGGCTTCACGATCTTTCCTTTCACAATATCCAACACTTTATTCTTATCAAGGATAAGGTCAATCCTTGTCTTCCATGCTCTGAAGTTAGAGGCTCCATCTAACTTGTTCTCAAACTTCATAGAGTTCATCATGGCTGCTTGACTTGGTCAAACCCTAGATTTGACCAGAAATCCAAACTTCATGTCTTGGCCTTCTAAGAGTGCCAGGAGATGCGCTAGGCTAGGGCGCACTGATCTATCCAGAGATTAGGTCAATCCCTTCACTTAAGGTGCCTCAACAAGAGGTTTAGGGTTTCTGCAACTGCACCTGCTAGTAACCCTAGCTACAGTGTCTTGGAAGTTGCTTCTGCTAGTAACCCTAGAGACAGTTCTTCAATGAGCTCAATATCCTAGCAGTTATGTTTCCTTCCAGCATTTAGACTGACTGAAGGAGGTGTGGGCCCATAACCTATTAGAATATAGAATATGGTGTGCTCATTTTACCATTGACTATACCCTCATCACCCAACCATAGGCCGAAGCCACCCTCCAAGCACCTTAACCTTGACTGAGAATTTCTCCGAAAGAAAACCCTAGGCTAGATAGCCAAACAAAGGGTAGCGTACCTTTCCCCAAGGATAGTGCATCGCAAAAAGCTGACCAGATAGTCCAAATCCTAGCCAAGAGATATTCCAAGCCAACACTAAAACTGCTAGTTGTAGCAGTTGCACCTGCAACTCTCCTCCACATGTGCACACCACTTGTTGTTTGCAATTCTGAGATGTTGTCAAATGAGAACTAGCGCCTTGTATTTATACTGGTTCTGGCAGATTTGTTGGGGTCGACTTCTACTTCTGGATATGTGTCTGTTCAGTATATTATTAATATTTATGGCTGACTTCTTCTCTTGGAGGCTAATAACCTAATATAAATTATCTTCTTGAGTCGACAAGACTTCTAGGGTTATTAGCCAACTCATTAGGGTTTTCTCTTGCTTTTCAGAGTCTTCTATTCTCGTCAGGTTCACACGTGGAGGTAAATACCTCCCGCAACTACCATAATATTAACATACAGGTGGGTCCCGATTACTCCTATTTCCATATGGACCAAACATGTAATTGCCAGAGATGACACATGGAAAGGCAGAGAGGACACATGGCCCCTACAATGGGTGACATGTGTCACATATTAATGGGAAAATAGGGTCAGTGAAATGTAAAGATCCAGGTGACACATGGCACGTCAATTGTGGGTACACATCACCCTGGGTGATGTCTGCATACCACACCACCCTGGACTGATCACCTTCCAAGTCCTTCGATTTTACGATCACTATGTGTCCATGTAACCCCTAGATCTACAACCTTCGTTACTTCGTAACTTTGGCATTCGGGGGATTCGTGGTGTGACTCCCTCCTTGCTCTAGGAGTGGCCAATGTCGGGATGACCTTGGCATAAATCCAACGGTCAGGGAATATTTTGAAAGATCCCTAGATCTACGGTTCTCATTACTTCGCATCTCTGGCCTTCGGGGTTTCAAATTTATGGCCACTCCATTCTCCCGAAGTAGGACTTCGCTGAAGTACCGTACACAGGTCCCTCCTCTGAATGATCATATAGTTAAGAGGGGTTATTAAAAAACTCCCTAATCCCACAGCTGATGTAGGAGCATCGCTCCACCTCATCAAGCACCATCAAGGAAAACACATTAGCGCAGAAGGAGGAACGAATTACAAGGGAAGAGAGGTGCTAGCCCTATCATTTTGAACCCAATTTTAAATTTTTTAATGCAAATTAATGTAATTAAAGTCTGTATGGCTCGAGGAAATCCAAGCCCCTATCTTTGTACAGGTCGAGTTATTGTAGTGTGTAGAGTCGACTTTAATGGCTGACAGACAGATAGATCTAGGTCCGATTCAGACTAGATGTTTCTTAACTGCAATTGAATGTAATTTAATGAGAGTAGGTAGCTGGAGGGAAGGCTTGAGGATCCCCTCTTTTGTAAAAAGATCTATTGTATCGAAATTCATCAATCAGTTAAACAATTAGTGGATGAGAATTAGGAGAGGAGAGAAGAGCTAAAGACTTTGTTGTAGTCTAGCCTTTGTAAAACATTTTGTACATAACCATTCATATTAATACAAAGAACAATTTTTCTTGTTCATGAGGTTGTTATGTTTATATGTGTGAATGTTGTTAGATGTATGTTATATTCCCTTTGCAGGAATTAGATAGAAATTATCTATCTATAGTTTTCTGAGTGTTCTGGGATCTCAGGATTGTTCAAGGAGTGCACACCAGAGTGGTTGAAAACTCTATGAAGCCAACACAAGGAGTGTGTTTTGAACTCTGTTTCGAGTAATTTAAAGGAAGAGTGTGCCAGGTGGGCACACCAGAACAATTCATAAAACTCAGAAGAAGGGAAAACTTTGCAAGGAGTGCACATCAAAGTTGTTGAACACTCTGAAGAAGATATACCAGAGTTGCTAAATACTTGGAGAAAGCTCTACAAGGAGTGCATCGAGAAGGCGCAAGGAGTGCACAAGTAATTTTTTCCTCAATTAAGACTCTGAGGAGAATCAAGTGCAAGTCTGCACATAGAGCACAAGGAGTGTTCCATAAACAAAGAGCTCTAGAGGGAAAGAGCACAAAGCGTTAGGAGTGCACAAGAAACCATCTTGGAGAAGAAAAGGGCCGAGACCCTTAGAAATATGAGCAAGTTCAAATCTCAGGAGGAACAATGCAAGTGTGCATAGAAGACCCGTGCAAGGCATGCACCGGGCCAACACTTGAAAGGTGTTGAAAAACTCCTAAGGAAGAATGAGCACAAGGTTCCAGGAGGGCACAAGAAATTGATAAAGATTCAAAGGGACGAGACCCCTATGAAGTTCGAGAAACTAAAAAATATCATGAGAGATAGCGCAAGTATGTGCAAGGCCCTGCACAGAGTGTAGAAGGCAAGAACAATCTAAGTTCCAGACTGTTGAGAAGATTAAGAAGACACATGTGAACTTGTTTCAAGTTCCAAGCTCAAGAGGTGCAGCATGAGCAGAGGCCAAGGAGACAGCCCTGCAGGAGAAGCATCGAAGGTTAAGCCTTCAAAAATTTGAGAAAACCCTTCATTGGAAGGAAATCAAAGCCAAGATAGAAGAGGGGTCTACAACAATCATTAGATCTGCTATCAGAAGTGATATAGCCCAATAGATCGGACTCCAAGTAGAAGAGGAGCGCTCAGAGGAGAAGGATATATCCCATCCATCAGATCTAGGTGCAAGGACTAACCAACCATCAGATCCAAGTGAGTTTCTCGATCGTTAAGCCCTAAAATTCTTCAGACTTCATAAGTCCAACCAGTTTTATGTGTTAAGGAGAAGAGGCTCATGAAGTCCCAAAGTTTGAAGTGAATCAGTACCATCCAATTGAGAGGACATGTGTCAACATATCATAGTCTGGAGGTTCGTCACTTCAGAGGAAGTGAGGAGTGTAAGCTAAAGGTTTGAAGTCTCTCGAAGCTCCAAAGAGCAGAGAAAATCCTAGCCATTGCTAGAGAGGACGCATGTCAGTGGATTTGATGGTCCAGAGGTATAACACTCCGGAGGACTTAAGTTATGTGGAGTCGAGAGCTCATGGAGGTCTGAAGGATGGAGAACATCTTGACCATCTATTGGAGAGGATGCATGGCAGAAGATCCGGGGAGGTCCGAAGACTAGGAAATTCAGAGAAAATCGAAGTGCAGTGTTACAAGAACTCCCGAAGGGCCAGAATCCGGAGAAAATCTCTACCATCGATCGAGAAAGGAAACGTGGAGTGCGGATCTGTCACTTCATAAGTTCAACGTTCGGTGGAATTGCAGCTTGGGGCATCCAGGACTCCCGAAGGCCTCAAGTTCATAGTCGATCTAAAGCCTTGATCATAGTAGATACGTGGCAACAATCTGGAATTTCGGAGGATTTACACTCCGGAAGAACTGAGGGAAGATGGGTTTGATCCCTCCAGAGTCTTGAAGTCTAGATTCAATATGGGTTGTTGATAAAAGGTCGACATGTGTCAACAGAATAGGCAAGGTCCAGAATTCAAGCACTCCGGAGGAACAAAGATACTGTTGAAAATTTTCACAAGGCATCCAGAATCCCAAATCAGGGAGTTAATCCTAGCCATTCATAGACGGGGGACACACGAAATCATATCATTAAGTCCAGAGATTGAACACTCTAGAGGTTTGTGGTGTTATGCATCTCAGAACTCCCGAAGCCCGGTATTCCGATGTATATCCCAATCGTCCATTTGGGTGGACACGTGAAGCGAGGATCATGGCTCCTCGTCACTTTGTAGATCTAACACTCTAAAGGATTGTGCATATTATCCCTTGAATATTCATGAAGGGAAAAGTCTCGGGGCTCATTGTGCCCATTGATTTCTGGAGAGCGTAGGACCATCGATTTACCCCCTTCGAAGGTTTTCCAATTCGACACTCTAGGGGATTGGAGGTGTTGCGCGACAGAAAGATTCGAAGTCCCGGAGCCCAGAGTCATCGTGAGTTGTCAATTTGAGGGAGTACTAGAATCGTTCAATCTGATTCGGGGTTCGGCTCTCCAGGATCATAAGGTATTAGACCGATCGAGATCATCGAAGCCCGAAATCCCGAAGTTATCTGTGCATTGTCGATCACTGTAGGCATTATGGACCGTTGATCCTTGCTATTGTTCGGGACTTCGCCCATTTAGCCATTGAATTTTGGAGTGGTTGAAACTCCCAGAGCTCGAAGCTCTGAAGTGCTGGAGGAGCTCCTTTTTGGCTTTGTTCCTGATCATAGCCCGGGGTCATATGGGAATTGGTTGGAAGAAAAGGGGCTAGAGCCCGAATTTTGATTTTGCAAACGTAACAAGTGGTTTAGCCAACGAGTTTGGCCCGAAGTCATGGGGAGGAATTTGTTGGCATATAAGGATCCTCACAACTGCAATTTTTCACGCGGGGAAGAAATAAAAGGACCTATGTACGTGATTTTGGGGGCTCAACAGAAGCCCGGGAGTTGTTTCAGCTCTGAAATTGATCGATCCTAGACGGGGAGGTTGCGCAAACCCTGAGAGAGAGTGAGGTATACATCAAGTGGTATCAGAGCTAGAACTTATCTCATTCAGAAAGAGAAAATGGCTACTGAAGTATAGAAACAGGGTCAGAGAAAAGACCACCAGCAGGTGAGCAAAGAGGAAATGGACAGAGAGCTCAAGAATATCCGAGAGGAGCTCGATAGGACGATGTTGAAGATGAAATAGGAAGCGAGAGGAAGATGGAAGTATGAATGGACCTTGAGGAAGAAAGCAAGGTGGCTCATCCAACAGTTGGTTGCCAAGAGGCAATGGCAGATGTTGGGAAGGTGGATGAGGCATGCTGAAAACCTCAATGCAACAAAGGAGGAGATGGTTTGCATTTTCGAACCCAAGGTTGGAAGGAACCTCAGTGATGAGGAAGAGAGATTAGTCAAAGATCTTGTAGAATGCCAGGAGGGCAGAGATGAAAGTTCAGATTTCTAGGAGGGCAATGTGAAGAGATCAGTTGAAGATATCGTAGACTGACAGGAGGGCAGGACAAAAATTTTATCTTTCCGGGTGGGAAAGGAAAAGGAGATGAGACTTTCTGAGAGTCTGATGAGCTCAGAGAAGAGTTCAGATCAGCTAGGAAGGGTGACAGAGGAGGAGGATAAAAAATGAGTTCTGATGATTGGAGGAATTGGAATATTCTTTCCAAGCCTCCCAACAGAGGCTAGTGTGAGTATTTCACATGAGGATTTGATGAAGGAGGCATCTAGGGAAGAGGCCATAGAGCCAAATATTTTTAAAATTAACAATTTGTGTACTGTAGGTGTAGCAGAGGATGGACAACTAATGCAAACTGTCATGGAGGAGGATATTGAGCAGACATTGACATCTACCCAAGGGATGAGAAAAGAAGAGGAGAATCCAGATTAAATGCTCACTCAATGGAAGAAAGAATTGAAGTTGCTGGAGGATTGGTTGATAAATCCAGTGACAGAAGAAGACTGCCTGAGAGATGAAATCGTAAAGAGTGAAGAAGAGTCCTAGCCAGAGGAGCAGTTGGATGAAGTTGAATTTGTACTAGCACAAGAAGACGCAGAAGTTATACTGTCAAGAGAGATCATTGAGCAACAACTCGGTTGTATTGTTGTAGAATTGAAGTTGGCAGTGGAGTGGAAAGCTAATGCCAAAGGAGATAAAATCAATGTAGGGGATCATGACGATCTTTGTTTTGATGTTTATGATGAAGAGGAGTTGTAGCCGAGTAGACTGCAAAGGAGGATCCATCCCATAGATCATCTAGACGAGGAGATTGAACAAATAAGAAGGTTGATGTTGAATTCAACATAGAATATTGTAAGCAACAGGAGAAGGTTGACCAGAGGAGAAGATCTTGCAGTAGAAGGACCGCAACAAAAATAGCAATAGAAAGGAAGAGGAGTGGATGGAAAGCTACACATCAAATTTTGGGACCCTAGAGGATCTCAACAACAGCAACAGGTGAGCCATGAGAAAGAGCTAATGATTTTTTCCAGCGTGACAGTATGATGCAAGAGAATATCTCCACCTCATCAAGTGCCATCAAGGACAACGCATTAATGCACAAGGAGGAACAAATTCCAAGGGAAGAGAGGTGACATCCCTCTCATTTTGAACCCAAATTTAATTTTTTTAATGCAAATTAATGTAATTAAAGTCTGTATGGCTCGAGGAAAGTTGAGCCCCTGTCTTTGTATAGACCAAGTTATTTTAGTGTGTAGAGTCGCCTTTAATGGCTGACAAGCAGATAATTCTAAGTCCGATTTGGACTAGATGTTTCTTAACTACAATTGAATGTAATTTAATGAGAGTAGGTAGCTGGAGGGAGGGCTCGAGGAGCGCCTCTTTTGTAAAAATATCTCTTGTATTGAAATTCATCAATCAGTTAGAGAGTTTGTGGATGAGAATTAGGAGAGGACAGAAGAGCTGAAGACTCTATTGCAGTCTAGCCTTTATAAAACATTTTGTACATAACCATTCAAATTAATACAAAGAACGATTTTTCCTATTCATGAGGTTGTTATGTGTATTCTTTGAATGGATGAATGTTTACTTTCTGAATGTGTTTTTCTATGTATAAGTTTGAATGTTGTTAGATGCATGTTATATTCCCTTTGTAGGAATTAGATATAAATTCTCTATCTCTAGTTTTCTGAGTGTTCTGGGCTCTTAGTCTTGTGCAAGGAGTGCACACCAGAGTAGTTGAAAACTGTGTGAAGCCAACGAAAGGAGTGTGTTTTGAACTCTGTTTCGAGTTCAAGGTAGACTGTGCCAGGTGGGCACACCAGAGAAATTTGTAAAACTCAAAAGAAGGGAAAACTATGGAAGGAGTGCACATCAGAGTTGTTGAACACTCTAAAGAAGATATACCAGAGTTGTTGAATATTATGGGAAATCTCTGCAAGGAGTGCATCGAGCAGGCACAAGGAGTGCACAAGTAAGTTTTTCCTAAGTTAACACTCAGAGGAGAGTCGAGTGCAAGTCTGCGCAGAGAGCGCAAGGAGTACACGAGAAATAAAGAGTTTTAAGTTTCAAAGCTTTGGAGGGAAAGAGCACAGAGTCCCAGGAGGGCACAAGAAACCATTTGGGAGAATCAAAGGGACGAGACCCTTATAAATCTGAGCAAGTTCAAAGCTCAGGAGGAATAGTGCAAGTGTGCATAGAAGACCCATGCAAGGCATGCACCGTACCAACACTTGGAAGGTGTTGAAAAAATCCTAAGGAAGAACGAGAATAAGGTGCCAGAAGGGCACAATAAATTGATAAAGAGTTAAGGGGTTGAGACCCCTTTGAAGTCCGAGCAACTACAAAGCTCAGGAGAGATAACACAAGTACACACAAGGCCCTACAAGGAGTGCAGAAGGCGAGAACAATCCAAGTTCTAGACTGTTGAGAAGCTTAAGAATCTGCAGGTGAAAATTTTTCAAGTTCCAAGCTCAGGAGGTGTAGCACGAGCAGAGGCCAAGGAGACATCCATGTAGGAGAAGCACCGAAGGTCAATTCTTTGAAAATTTGAGAAAACCCTTCATTGGAAGGAAAGCACAACCAAGACAGAAGAGGGAGCTACAACAGTCGTCGGATCTGATGTCGGAAGTGATTTGGACTAACAGATCATAGTCTAGGTAGAAGAGAAACACATAGAGGAGAAGGATCGATCCCAACCATCATATCTAGGTGCAAGGACTGACCAGCCGTCGAATCCAGGTAAGCTTCCCAAGCATTAAGCCCTAAAATTATTCGGACTTCGTAAGTCCGACCAGTTTTATGTGTTAAGGAGAAGAGGCTCTTGAAGTCCTGAAGTCCGAAGTGAATTGAGACCATCCAATTGAGAGGACACATGTCAATAGATCATATTCCATAGGTTCGTCACTTCGGAGGAAGTGAGGAGTGGATGCTAAAGGTTGCAAGTCTCTCGAAGCTCCAAAGAGCGGAGCGAATCCTAGCAGTTGCTAGAGAGGACGCGAGTCAGCAAATTTGGCGTGGTCTAGAGGTATAACACTTCAGAGGACTTAAGTTATGTGGAGTCGAGAGCTCCTGGAGGTTCAAAGAATAGAGCACATCTCGACCGTCTATCGGAGAGGACGCGTGGTAGAAGATCTGGGGAGGTCCGGAGACTAGGCACTTCAGATAAAATCAAAGTGCAGTGTTACAAGAACTCCCGAAGGGCCAGAAGGAAGATAAAATCTCGACCATTGATCGAGAAAGGACACGTGGAGCACGGATCTGTCGCTTCGTAAGTTTGGTGTTCGATGAAACTACATCTTGGGGTAGCCATGACTCCAGAAGGCCAGAGACGATCTCATCCCTTGATCACAGTATACACGCGGTGAGAGTTCAAAAGTTTGGAGGATTAGCACTCCAGAAGAATTGGGGAAAGAAGGGTTCAATCCCTCCAGAGTCCTGAAGTCCGGAGTCGACCTAGGTTGTAGATCAAACGTGGACACGTGTCAACAGAATAGGCGGGCTCCGGAAGTCAAGCACTTTGGAGGATCCGAGATACTGTTGAAAAAATTTCACAAGGTGTCTGGAGTCCTGAATCACAGAGTTAATCCTAAGCATCCATAGACGAGGGAAACACAACGTCAGATCGTGAAGTCTGAAGATTGAACACTCTGGAGGTTTGTGGTGTTATGCGTCTCAGAATCCCCGAAGCCTGGCTTCCGAAGTAGATCCCAACCGTCCATTTTTTGTTTTATTTTGGAGATTAAGATAATGAAATACATGTCATGTTTGGTTTTGTTGATTTCTTTAGGAATTCTTTCTTTATTAATGTCCATTAATGGTTTATTTGACTTCATGTTACATGAAGTGCCTTTGCTCTACTAATGTATGGTGCACCAATGTAAGTATTTCTTATCTTGATTGTGATGGCATAGGGTTGTCGTGGTTCTTTTTTTTCTCCAAATATTCATCTTCATCAACTTAGCTTTATAATTTTTCAAAGGAGATAATCGTCATCTTCATTCTCTCATGATTTCTTTATTCAGTTCAATTATTTCCTTCCATACCTTGGTTTACAAATTTTTACTTGCTCTTCTTTTCTCTGAAAATCAAACACAATATGGAAGGTCGAGCATTTCCTTTGCATCACACTTCATAAATATCCGAATGTCGAGCATATGAAAATGAGCATGGTGTTATAAAATCTGGGACATACAAGGTTAGCTTTGAATATACAAGCCTTGAATAGCCTAACTTTACCAAATTTTGTAGAGAAAAAAAAAAGAACATAAGCAACCAACCTAAGCTTCATAATGTTAATATTATTATCTAATTGTATGCTTGATAAGAGCATAATCAACCTACTTAATCTTCCTAATGTTAATATTATTATCTAATTGTAAGCCAGATTAAATATGGAGACACAAGAATTCTTAAATTTTAAGATAAATCATGCATGAGTCAAACGTTGCAAAGTTGAGGTAATTTCTTGTTTGACTTTGATCATATTCACAACCAACTCAACACAATTTATCAGCATGGCTTGATAAATGATTAGCTTCCCAACTTCATGATTCTTTCTATTTGATTTCTGGTGGCATGCCAAACACTGATCACTACACATTGTTCATATGATAGAAAAATTATTTCCATTCACATAATAGGAATCAAACCCAAAACCTACCCCTGACAGACAATATGCTTTACCACTAAGTTATATGCTCATCTATGGCAGTCATACATCAAGGTGCAAATTGTTACTTCCAACAGAGACATATATAAAAGAACATACCATGAGTCAATGAAACATAAATTGTGGATTTAAGGAAAAATACTTAATGCAATAACTATATTCTATGGTCATTAATGGCGTCAAATGATGAAGAAGAATGCCTATCTTGAATTTTGATTTTTGATATATGCTACTAGTTCCTAATATTACACATGATTTCAGTGTGATGACTTTAGAATCGTATAACACATTCTAGCATGTTGACAATGTATATGCTCCAATATTCTATAGAAATTTCCATGAAAGTACAATCAAACTTATCATATTTACTTGAATAAAATTTATCATACTTCTTGAAAAATCATATGACTAGTAAACAACCCAAACGTTGAATAACATGTTACATAACATAAAAAATTCAAATATTGATCCATGAAAGAGAACCAAAAATATAGCCATGAATCCAAACATGCATGATGCTATCAATGAATCATGGATGTCCTAGAAAGGGCCTTACATTAGGAGCAAGTGAAACCTCATATTTTCCACTGTGCCAAAACAAACTTAAGAAACATAAGGTGACTAATATTAGAATAAAGTTTACTTTAGGAGACTAGATTGGGTTGGTTGAAGATTTGGAGGAGGCTGTTGAGATATCTTCTCAACCACTCCCTCCATGTATGGAATCGGTTGGATATGAATTCAGCTATATATTTACCTATGTATGTGTGTAACAGTGCAGTAATACAATTAAGTCTTTTGTGTAATCATGGATGCTCTCTCAATCTCTGAGTTGGTATCAGAGCTTGGTTGGGCTTAGCTCCTCACGGAGTGCCTAGGAATATGAAATAGATTGAGAGGCTATTCTCCTGTACATACGTAGATTAGGAGTGTTGAATTTTTTATTTATGTGTGTTAATTGTTCAATGCGTTAAGTGAGACTACTGCTCGTTACATGAGTCGCTAGTCAAGGAGAAACAATGAAGCCTGTGTGTAGAGCTATTGTAGAAATACGATTTCTGAAATTTCTTATTATGTAATTCATTGCCATTTCATTCTCAGTGTCGTTGTAGACACCATCGTTTGTTGTTGGGCCGATTCTCTGAAAATTATTGCTGACAACTATTACGGAGAGAAGCTGTTGCAGTCACAATTCGTTGTTGAAGACAATCTGTGATCTGCTACTGAAAGGAGGAGATCCAGTAATATATTCACATATGCAAGAGCACAACAATATGAGCCACCGTGGAATTAGCTATTATTCCTGCCTGACGAGAAGCCAGAGATTGAATCCAGTCCAGGGCACACGGCTCCCAAATTATAATTGGTGTTTGGTTGTTCTTATATTTATATATTGGAAGAAGAGCAGAGGACATGAGTCGCATTACAATTTACAGCTTGTTGGTTGGCACTGCAGAGTCCCTGTTGTACCAAGTCCACGACAACTTTTGCCCCTTTCTTGGTTGCATTCGTCAGAGTTTTATGTCAAATTGGTTATTTTTATATTGTTTAAGTTGTAAAGAAGAACCAAATTTTGAACATAGTGATGTAGTTCAAGCTTGTAGTTCTTGCGTGTTCTTCGGTGCCACAAGAGCATGTTACTAGTTTGATTATGTCCAGTATGTTATAAGTTGTAGATTCTTGTTGTACTTCGGTGCTTCAAGATCGACAATTACAGGTTACATTTACCTGGTGAGTTTAAAGTTTTGTGTGTAAGTGTTTATGTAAAAATAAGAACTTGTATTTTGATGCAAGTTGGTAGCCCCAGTATCAAGTACATTGTTTTTATTGGAAGTCACCTTGTGTAAAAGAATGTTGAGGACATTCTGTATCCAAACTTTTCTTCTAGATACTGAAGGATAGCCAAAAGAAAAAATCCGACAGATGAAGGCAAGTTCATAGAATGCATCAATAGTTGTCAACTTTTATCACGGAAGCCCCGATGAGCCAAGTTGTCAAATTGTCCAGTATACAAGTGAAAGAAAGATGGTCAAAGGCGTTTTGACTTTAAATGTGTCGATGGAAAGCTTGAAGAAGAGGAAGAATAAAGAGCGGAAGCCATGTGATTGCAGAGTGAGTTTCAATGCTGATAAAGTCCAGACAGGCAGAGGAAAGTTCAAGTGTTGTAATTGTGATTAAGTATTGTAATTTGTAAAGTAAGCATTAAGGGAGGGTATTAGAATAAAGCTTACTTTAGGAGACTAGATTGGGTTGGTTGAAGATTTGTAGGAGGCTGTTGAGATATCTTCTCAACCACTCCCTCCAAGTATGGAATCGGTTGGATCTGAATTCAGTTATATATTTACCTATGTATGTGTGTAATAGTGCAGTAATACAATTAAATCTTTTGTGTAATCATGGATGCTCTCTCAATTTCTGAGTACTAAATGAGGAGTAAACCTCAGATTGAATAATTATGAGGCCGCCATAAACTAAATAAATCTTATTACTATAATGTATTACTAGCACAGCCACATAATTGTGGATGTGGCTGATGAACGCCGAAAGGCATATTTCTTTTGCAAACAAACTTTAATTGTTTTTTGAAACCTTAATTGTCTTTTGGTCTATTTTATTTACAAACAAATTTTAATTAACATATTAAAATTACATACAAACCCTAATTTTTTAACAAAACTCTTAATTAGAATATTTTATTTACAAACAAATTTTAATTAACATATAAAAATTACATACAAACCCTAATTTTTTAACAAAACTCTTAATTAGAATTTTAAAATAAAATAGTATGTTGATTTAGTTTGACCCTTCTAGTGAAACCCAGCAAGGCCATAGTGAAACCGAGGAAGCCAAAGAAGAACCCAACAAAACATAATTTCATAACGTTTCCATGAGTAATGATGAATGAAAATTACCTCTTTCAGGAGACTGTAACCACCATTCAACAGACACAACTCTTCCAAGATATAAACCTGTGTTCCATATATCAAAAGAGGCGATGCCTACAACACTTGAGTTACAGTTTTCATACGCGAATAAGTATTCTTTGTGATTGGCTATTCACAGAGAATTAATATTTCGTTGCTCTAGGTGAATGACACAATCTTTAGTTTGAAGAAGCACTGTAGCTATGCCTGCCTTCTATGAAAACCCTTCATTGGAAGGAAAGCACAACCAAGACAGAAGAGGGAGCTACAACAGTCGTCGGATCTGATGTCGGGAGTGATCTAGACTAACATATCAGATTCTAGGTAGAAGAGAAACACGCAGAGGAGAAGGATCGATCCCAACCATCATATCTAGGTGCAAGGACTGACCAGCCATCGAATCCAAGTAAGCTTCCCAAGCATTAAGCCCTAAAATTATTCGGACTTCGTAAGTCCGACCAGTTTTATGTGTTAAGGAGAAGAGGCTCCTGAAGTCCTGAAGTCCGAAGTGAATCGAGACCATCTAATTGAGAGGACACATGTCAATAGATCATAGTCCAGAGGTTCGTCACTTCGGAGGAAGTGAGGAGTGGATGCTAAAGGTTGCAAGTCTCTCGAAGCTCCAAAGAGCGGAGCGAATCCTAGCAGTTGCTAGAGAGGACGCGAGTCAGCAAATTTGGCGTGGTCTGGAGGTATAAAACTCCAGAGGACTTAAGTTGTGTGGAGTTGAGAGCTCCTGGAGGTTCAAAGAACAGATCACATCTCGACCGTCTATCGAAGAGGACGCGTGGTAGAAGATCTGGGGAGGTCCGGAGACTAGGCACTTCAGATAAAATCAAAGTGCAGTGTTACAAGAACTCCCGAAGGGCCAGAAGGCAGAGAAAATCTCAACCGTTGATCGAGCAAGGACACGTGGAGCACGGATATGTCGCTTCGTAAGTTTGGTGTTCGACGAAACTACATCTTGGGGTAGCCAGGACTCCCGAAGGCCAGAGACGATCTCATCCCTTGATCACAGTAGACACGCGGTGAGAGTTCGGAAGTTTGGAGGATTAGCACTCCAGAAGAATTGGGGAAAGAAGGGTTCAATCCCTCTAGAGTCCTAAAGTCCGGAGTCGACCTAGGTTGTTGATCAAACATGGACACATGTCAACAGAATAGGCGGGCTCCGGAAGTCAAGCACTTTGGAGGATCCGAGATACTATTGAAAAATTTCACAAGGTGTCTGGAGTCTCGAATCACAGAGTTAATACTAAGCATCCATAGACGAGGGAAATGCGACGTCGGATCGTGAAGTCCGAAGATTGAACACTCTGGAGGTTTGTGGTGTTATGTGTCTCGGAATCC
Organism: Picea engelmannii; assembly: GCA_009831015.1. NCBI lineage: Eukaryota > Viridiplantae > Streptophyta > Pinopsida > Pinales > Pinaceae > Picea > Picea engelmannii. Next base: position 23,183 of record WSFP011380580.1, read on the forward strand.
CCGAAGCTTGGCTTCCGAAGTAGATCCCAACCGTCCATTTTTTGTTTTATTTTGGAGATTAAGATAATGAAATACATGTCATGTTTGGTTTTGTTGATTGCTTTAGGAATTCTTTCTTTATTAATGTCCATTAATGGTTTATTTGACTTCATGTTACAGGAAGTGCCTTTTCTCTACTAATGTATGGTGCACCAATGTAAGTATTTATTATCTTGATTGTGATGGCATAGGGTTGTCGTGGTTCTTTTTTTTCTCCAAATATTCATCTTCATCAACTTAGCTTTATAATTTTCAAAGGAGATAATCGTCATCTTCATTCTCTCATGATTTCTTTATTCAGTTCAATTATTCCTGCCAAACCTCCCAACAGAGGCTAGTGTGAGTATTTCACATGAGGAGTTGATGAAGGAGGCATCCAGGGAAGAGGCCATAGAGCCAAATATTTTTAAAATTAACAATTTGTGTACTGTAGGTGTAGCAGAGGATGGAAAACTAATGCAGACTGTCATGGAGGAGGATATTGAGCAGACATTGACATCTACCCAAGGGATGAGAAAAGAAGAGGAGAATCCAGATTAAATGCTCACTCAATGGAAGAAAGAATTGAAGTTGCTAGAGGATTGGTTGAGAAATCCAGTGACAGAAGAAGACTTCCTGAGAGATGAAATCGTAAATAATGAAGAAGAGACCTAGCCAGAGGAGCAATTGGATGAAGTTGAATTTGTACTAGCACAAGAAGACGCAGAAGTTATACTGTCAAGAGAGATCATTGAGCAACAACTCGGTAATATTGTTGTAGAATTGAAGTTGGCAGTGGAGTGGCAAGCTAATGCCAAAGGAGATAAAATCAATGTGGGGGATCATGACGATCTTTTGTTTGATGTTTATGATGAAGAGGAGTTGCAGTCGAGTAGACTGCAAAGGAGGATCCAGCCCATAGATCAGCTAGACGAGGAGATTGAACAAATAAGAAGGCTGATGTTGAATTCAACATAGAAGATTGTATGCAACAGGAGAAGGTTGACCAGAGGAGAAGATCTTGCAGTAGCAAGACCGCAACAAAAATAGCAATAGATAGGAAGAGGAGTGGATGGAACGCTACACATCAAATTTTGGGACCCTAGAGGATCTCAACAACAACAACAGGTGAGCCATGAGCAAGAGCTAATGATTTTTTCCAGCGTGAGAGTATGATGCAGGAGAATATCTCCACCTCATCAAGTGCCATCAAGGACAACGCATTAATGCACAAGGAGGAACAAATTCCAAGGGAAGAGAGGTGACATCCCTCTCATTTTGAACCCAAATTTAAAATTTTTAATGAAAATTAATGTAATTAAAGTCTGTATGGCTCGAGGAAAGTTGAGCCCCTCTCTTTGTATAGACCGAGTTATTGTAGTGTGTAGAGTCCCCTTTAATGGCTGACAAGCAGATAGTTCTAAGTCCGATTTGGACTAGATGTTTCTTAACTACAATTGAATGTAATTTAATGAGAGTAGGTAGCTGGAGGGAGGGCTCGAGGAACGCCTCTTTTGTAAAATTATCTCTTGTATTGAAATTCATCAATCAGTTAGAGAGTTTGTGGATGAGAATTAGGAGAGGACAGAAGAGATGAAGACTCTATTGCAGTCTAGCCTTTATAAAACATTTTGTACATAACCATTCAAATTAATACAAAGAACGGTTTTCCTATTCATGAGGTTGTTATGTGTATTCTTTGAATGGATGAATGTTTACTTTCTGAATGTGTTTTTCTATGTATAAGTGTGAATGTTGTTATATGCATGTTATATTCCCTTTGTAGGAATTAGATATAAATTCTCTATCTGTAGTTTTCTGAGTGTTCTGGGCTCTTAGGCTTGTGCAAGGAGTGCACACCAGAGTGGTTGAAAACTGTGTGAAGCCAACGAAAGGAGTGTGTTTTGAACTTTGTTTCGATTTCAAGGTAGACTGTGCCAGGTGGGCACACCAGAGAAATTTGTAAAACTCAAAAGAAGGGAAAACTATGGAAGGAGTGCACATCAGAGTTGTTGAACACTCTAAAGAAGATATACCAGAGTTGTTGAATATTATGGGAAATCTCAGCAAGGAGTGCATCGAGCAGGCACAAGGAGTGCACAAGTAAGTTTTTCCTAAGTTAAGACTCGGAGGAGAGTCGAGTGCAAGTCTGCGGAGAGAGCGCAAGGAGTACACGAGAAATAAAGAGTTTTAAGTTTCAAAGCTTTGGAGGGAAAGAGCACAGAGTCCCAGGAGGGCACAAGAAACCATTTGGGAGAATCAAAGGGACGAAACCCTTATAAATATGAGCAAGTTCAAAGCTCAGGAGGAATAGTGCAAGTGTTCATAGAAGACCCATGCAAGGCGTGCACCGTACCAACACTTGGAAGGTGTTGAAAAAATCCTAAGGAAGAACGAGAATAAGGTGCCAGAAGGGCACAAGAAATTGATAAAGAGTTAAGGGGCTGAGACCCCTTTGAAGTCCGAGCAACTACAAATCTCAGGAGAGATAACACAAGTACACGCAAGGCCCTACAAGGAGTGCAGAAGGCGAGAACAATCCAAGTTCCAGACTGTTGAGAAGCTTAAGAATCTGCAGGTGAAATTTTTTCAAGTTCCAAGCTCAGGAGGTGTAGCACGAGCAGAGGCCAAGGAGATATCCCTGTAGGAGAAGCACCGAAGGTCAATTCTTTGAAAATTTGAGAAAACCCTTCATTGGAAGGAAAGCACAACCAAGACAGAAGAGGGAGCTACAACAGTCGTCGGAACTGATGTCAGAAGTGATCTGGACTAACAGATCAGAGTCTAGGTAGAAGAGCAACACGCAGAGGAGAAGGATCGATCCCAACCATCATATCTAGGTGCAAGGACTGACCAGCCGTCGAATCCAGGTAAGATTCCCAAGCATTAAGCCCTAAAATTATTCGGACTTCGTAAGTCCGACCAGTTTTATGTGTTAAGGAGAAGAGGCTCCTGAAGTCCTGAAGTCTGAAGTGAATCGAGACCATCTAATTGAGAGGACACATGTCAATAGATCATAGTCCAGAGGTTCGTCACTTCGGAGGAAGTGAGGAGTGGATGCTAAAGGTTGCAAGTCTCTCGAAGCTCCAAAGAGCGGAGCGAATCCTAGCAGTTGCTAGAGAGGACGCGAGTCAGCAAATTTGGCGTGGTCTGGAGGTATAAAACTCCAGAGGACTTAAGTTGTGTGGAGTTGAGAGCTCCTGGAGGTTCAAAGAACAGATCACATCTCGACCGTCTATCGAAGAGGACGCGTGGTAGAAGATCTGGGGAGGTCCGGAGACTAGGCACTTCAGATAAAATCAAAGTGCAGTGTTACAAGAACTCCCGAAGGGCCAGAAGGCAGAGAAAATCTCAACCGTTGATCGAGCAAGGACACGTGGAGCACGGATATGTCGCTTCGTAAGTTTGGTGTTCGACGAAACTACATCTTGGGGTAGCCAGGACTCCCGAAGGCCAGAGACGATCTCATCCCTTGATCACAGTAGACACGCGGTGAGAGTTCGGAAGTTTGGAGGATTAGCACTCCAGAAGAATTGGGGAAAGAAGGGTTCAATCCCTCCAGAGTCCTAAAGTCCGGATTCGACCTAGGTTGTTGATCAAACGTGGACACGTGTCAACAGAATAGGCGGCCTCCGGAAGTCAAGCACTTTGGAGGATCCGAGATACTATTGAAAAATTTCACAAGGTGTCTGGAGTCTCGAATCACAGAGTTAATCCTAAGCATCCATAGATGAGGGAAACGCAACGTCGGATCGTGAAGTCCGAAGATTGAACACTCTGGAGGTTTGTGGTGTTATGCGTCTCGGAATCCCCGAAGCTTGGCTTCCGAAGTAGATCCCAACCGTCCATTTTTTGTTTTATTTTGGAGATTAAGATAATGAAATACATGTCATGTTTGGTTTTGTTGATTGGTTTAGGAATTCTTTCTTTATTAATGTCCATTAATGGTTTATTTGACTTCATGTTACAGGAAGTGCCTTTTCTCTACTAATGTATGGTGCACCAATGTAAGTATTTCTTATCTTGATTGTGATGGCATAGGGTTGTCGTGGTTCTTTTTTTTCTCCAAATATTCATCTTCATCAACTTAGCTTTATAATTTTTCAAAGGAGATAATCTTCATCTTCATTCTCTCATGATTTCTTTATTCAGTTCAATTATTTCCTTCCATACCTTGGTTTACAAATTTTTACTTGCTCTTCTTTTCTCTGAAAATCAAACACAATATGGAAGGTCGAGCATTTCCTTTGCATCACACTTCATAAATATCCGAATGTCGAGCATATGAAAATGAGCACGGTGTTATAAAATATGGGATAGACAAGGTTAGCTTTGAATATACAAGCCTTGAGTAGCCTAACTTTACCAAATTTTGTAGAGAAAAAAATAAAAGAACATAAGCAACCAACCTAAGCTTCATAATGTTAATATTATTATCTAATTGTATGCTTGATAAGAGCATAAGCAACCTACCTAAGCTTCCTAATGTTAATATTATTATCTAATTGTATGCCAGATTAAATATGGAGACACAAGAATTCTTAAATTTTAAGATAAATCATGCATGAGTCAAATGTTGCAAAGTTGAGGTAATTTCTTGTTTGACTTTGATCATATTCACAACCAACTCAACACAATTTATCAGCATGGCTTGATAAATTATTAGCTTCCCAACTTCATGATTCTTTCTATTTGATTTCTGGTGGCATGCCAAACACTGATCACTACACATTGTTCATATGATAGAAAAATTATTTCCATTCACATAATAGGAATCAAACCCAAAACCTACCCATGACAGACAATATGCTTTACCACTAAGTTATATGCTCATCTATGGCAGTCATACATCAAGGTGCAAATTGTTACTTCCAACAAAGACATATATAAAAGAACATACCATGAGTCAATGAAACATAAATTGTGGATTTAAGGAAAAATACCTAATGCAATAACTATATTCTATGGTCATTAATGGCATCAAATGATGAAGAAGAATGCCTATCTTGAATCTTGATTTTTGATATATGCTACTAGTTCCTAATATTACACATGATTTCGGTGTGATGACTTTAGAATTGTATAACACATTCTAGCATGTTGACAATGTATATGCTCCAATATTCTATAGAAATTTCCATGAAAGTACAATCAAACTTATCATATTTACTTGAATAAAATTTATCATACTTCTTGAAAAATCATATGACCAGTAAACAACCCAAACGTTGAATAACATGTTACATAACATAAAAAATTCAAATATTGATCCATGAAAGCGAACCAAAAATATAGCCATGAATCCAAACATGCATGATGCTATCAATGAATCATGGATGTCCTAGAAAGGGCCTTCCATTAGGAGCAAGTGAAACCTCATATTTTCCACTGTGCCAAAAGAAACTTAAGAAACATAAGGTGACTAATATTAGAATAAAGCTTACTTTAGGAGACTAGATTGGGTTGGTTGAAGATTTGTAGGAGGTTGTTGAGATATCTTCTCAACCACTCCCTCCAAGTATGGAATCGGTTGGATCTGAATTCAGCTATATATTTACCTATGTATGTGTGTAACAGTGCAGTAATACAATTAAGTCTTTTGTGTAATCATGGATGCTCTCTCAATCTCTGAGTTGGTATCAGAGCTTGGTTGGGCTTAGCTCCTCACCGAGTGCCCAGGAATATGAAATAGATTGAGAGGCTATTCTCCTGTACATATGTAGATTAGGAGTGTTGAATTTTTTATTTATGTGTGTTAATTGTTCAATGTGTTAAGTGAGACTATTGCTGGTTACATGAGTCGCTAGTCAAGGAGAAACAGTGAAGCCTGTGTGCAGACCTGTTGCAGAAATACGATTTCTGAAATTTCTTATTATGTAATTCATTGCCATTTCATTCTCAGTGTCGTTGTAGACACCATCGTTTGTTGTTGGGCCGATTCTCTGAAAATTATTGCTGACAACTGTTACGGAGAGAAGTTGTTGCAGTCACAATTCGCTGTTGAAGACAATCTGCGATCTGCTACTGAAAGGAGGAGATCCAGTAATATATTCACATATGCAAGAGCACAACAATATGAGCCACCGTGGAATTATCTATTATTTATGCTTGACGAGAAGCCAGAGATCGAATCCAGTCGAGGGCACGCGGCTCCCAAATTATAATTGGTGTTTGGTTGTTCATATATTTATATATTGGAAGAAGAGCAGAGGACGTGAGCCGCATTACAATTTACAGCATGTTGGTTGGCACTGCAGAGTCGTTGTTGTACGAAGTCCACGACAACTTTTTCCCCTTTCTTGGTTGCATTCGTCAGTTTTATGTCAAATTGGTTATTTTTATATTGTTTAAGTTGTAAAGAAGAACCAAATTTTGAACATAGTGATGTAGTTCAAGCTTGTAGTTCTTGCGTGTTCTTCGGTGCCACAAGAGCATGTTACTAGTTTGATTATGTCCA
>ML853380.1:0-11672 GCA_009831015.1 Picea engelmannii
ATGAAGAAAATGAAGAGATACATAACCAACTATCCAAATTGGAGGACCAACTTAATGAATTGAGAAATAGATCAATAACAAGTAATGATTTGGTAAACACATAAAGACAAATACAAAAGATGGAACAAGTGGAAAATAAGATGAATGAAAATAAGGAACATTTGAAAAAAATAAGGAACATTTGGAAAAGAAGATGCATGAAAAAAGGGAATAGATGGAACATAAGTTGGTAACCAATATCATACAAACCCTAGATGGGAGGCTTCCTAAAAGAAATATTGTGAATAAAGAGACTCACAAAAATAAAGGTAGTATTAATGTTGAACAACCTTTCAATAATAATTAGAACTTTTCAGGTGGATTTAACTCTAATAGTGGAGTTAATTATGGATGGTATTGTGCGCACACAACAAGCTCCCAATTTTATTGTATTATCATCTCTCCAAGACAATAAATTGCCCCCCCCACTTCAATTCTTCCCACCGGAACCCTCCCACTCTCTCCCTCATGCAAATGGCTACGCCCAGGTTTTTCCTCTTACACTTCCCTGCCTTATCATTTGCAGTTCCCCTTCTAATCACTTCTACCTGATGATCCTCACTTTGGTGAGTCCCCTATTCATGCTTTGATACATAGTGTACCAATGTGTGCATTATTCTTCCACCTTTGAATTGGCATGCCATTGATTTTCTCGTCAGTACATCGTCCACCTCCTTTTGAACTTGGCTAATGCGCTATCGTGCTTCCACCAAACCTCACTGACACACATATTCATCATCGACGAAGATCGCCATCAATGTTGTCTCACTGATATTGGTTGCATGATTATCTTCACCACAACCATGTCTTTCACCAGTTGACTCTCTTCCACTCATGTTGTTGCATCGGATCTCGGCAGTGTCCCTCTCTTTTGCTTTGCTGCACTGCATATCGACAAGGTTCACTTCTCCATCCCCGACGCACTCCATGTTGATAATTTTTCCCTTCATATCCTCGATACTTCAACTGAAGGAAGTTGACCCCTCATCATTACTAAGTGAATTGAAGATGATCTTCTCCCTCTCGCCAACAGTGACTAGCTTAGCATCGCCCATTTTCTCCTTGAGGCTTATCTCATCCCCCTATCTTCTCGAATCCTTTTTTGTTTTTCCCATTAGCCAATCTCCTTACATTTCCAATGACTAAACTCTCCATGCCTATCTAGACAGTTGGTCAGTAATTTCCTATCTCACCTTATTTGTTTCAGATCGCAGTTGTAATCAAGTTTGTAGTGCTCCCTAGTGGCTTTTTTCACACACATGGTACTATCTTGGTTTCTTTGTGTTTCTTGATGTTATGACTAAATCTTCATTGTGGAAGTCTTGCCTAGCATGATATGGTTTAATCACAACACCTATTTGTATTGCACTGGTTCTAAAATGCACTTCAGAAGAATTTTGGTCCTTTCATCTCTTAGACAGTACTAAGCACAATGGACGTCAATTGGTTGTTTATAATTCTATGTTATTGACATATCACCTCAGAATCAATGGATAAACGAAGAGCCTATATAACATAGATGACACGGAAACTTATGGAATCGAATTCTGGTGAAGCAATAGCAAGGACGAGGTCCAAAATTTCATTTAAAAATATCCTTGCTCACAATTTTTGGTACTGGCCAAAGTGGATTTTTCACTCCTTAAACAGGCGAGTTTTATGGATTACATGGTTAATATTCCAACGCAACTAATGAAATCGAAATCTGAAGTTCGAAAGTGTCAAAATGATCGCAAAGTATTTCCCACCAAGAAAGCCTTGCTAATAGTGGCCATCATTAAACATGGATCCACTCAAATGAATAAACAAAATGTTTAGTTATTTTGATAGAAGCATATCTATGTCCTCTCCACGTCGCAAAAAATGGCACCTCAATCGGGCATCTTATCAGGAAGTTATGGGCTTTCAAACTCAAGCTCTCATTGTCTCTTGCCAATAGCACACTTAGAAAAAAATTCAATTTTTCTTTCCCAGGAAGGAGAAGTTCCCTTCAACTCCTCTGAAGTGATTTGGAAGAGTTCCCTTCAACTCCTCTGAAATTTTAGAGGAGTTCCAATCAATTTCTCCAATACATATCGGAGGAGTTAGTTCAAACTCCTTTGATACATATCGAAGAAGTTAGTTTAAAATCCTTCGATGGAAATTCGGAGGAGTTAGTTCAAACTCCTATGATAGAAAGTCGAAGGAGTTAGTTAAAACTCCTCCTATAGAAATCAGAGGAGTTAGTACTAACTCCTCCAATGGAAAATCTGAGGAGTTAGTACTAACTCCTCTGAAACATTAAAAACTATCTTTCATAAAATGGCCATGACGTTTGACTCGGGTGTCCATTTTGTGTGTTCATTATACCATTGGAAAGGTCTATTTGAGCTTTATAACTTCCTAGTTATAGGATTTGAGAAATTCCTAACCTATGGTATATTTATTTTTGTATTAATATCTGACACCTTGTTGACAACCTCCAAGAACACCACACCTCAACCGGGAGCAGAGGAACCATGAATCGAACTCAGGGAATTTTATACATGATACTTCAATTATTTAATTCCTCGGTTATATGTGTTATAATGAATAGTTTTGATAGTTTATTCAGAGTTACTATCATCTATGGTATGTTGAATGGTTCTAGGTACCGAGTGGAGGAGGGTCGCGCTCATCATTATCATGATGCAATCTACAACTAAGGACGATGAAGGAGCAATAACGAAAGATGTAGCAATGATAAAGGAGAAAAAAGGGAGATCCAACACAAATAGATGAAGGTTATATTTTACCTACACGACGATCGATAGTCAAATTTGGATAAAAAGATGTGTTCACATGCCCAGGCGTGTCTTCATGATGCACAAGGCGCATATAGCCAAAATCCATGATGACCCATCAACGTTAGGAGACAAATTCGAAGTGTAACCATTGTCTTTGTTACTCATCAATACAGAGGGAAAAACAAAAACGTTGGAAGGAGAAAGGTCACGGAGGAAGGAAGAAGGCCAAGAGTCCTATCGTGCCCCAAGAAATACTAAAATTATACCCAAATAAAGGGATTTTGGCTCTTCAAACATTGTACACTTCTGAACTACTTTGGGAATATAGTGTAAAATAAAATTGGAGAGTTTTCCTTAGAGTCTTCTTGTACTATTGTTGAAACTGTTAATACAGAGAAGCCCTCGGGGCCGACTTTTGATAGAGAGAAGGAATCACATGTGTCGTTGTTTTGCTGGGAACTATTTCAAGAAGAATGTTTGTTGTTCACAGGGGATGTAAAAGCATGTTTGTTTATGGACTATTCTAATGCAATATATGTCTTCTTGCATTTTTGTTACTCTTTATTATATTACATGTCCTGAGAGAATGAGTTGTGAATGTATGCAGAAGCATGACTTAGACTATTCTGGTTATATACTTATATGCATGTGCTTCTAACCATTCACCTTCATGATAGCTATCTGATTGGGGTTTATGCATAGTTTAGTTTCATTACAACTCATTATGTTACTATTGTTTGCTCCTAGCTAGGATAGGGTAGATTAGAATTAGATTAGATTCATGCATTTACATAGTTTTCACCTACATATTTCATTTTCATAACCACCCATCACTCAACCTCATCGGTGGATCGATCTGCAACCGGTAAAACCAAACCAACAATTTCTTCCAGGCCAGAATCTAGATGGGTTCCCTATTCCAAACAGTGAGAGGTCTAATTGGGACTTCTTATCAGGGAGAACCCCTTACTATTGTCAAGTGAATTTAGACCCATCAACAGAATTGGCACTAGAAAAAGGGCCATATGAAAAGCCTTCCCACATGGAGTCATTTCATTTAACTCTTAACCATCCCATGGCTCCTCTCCATACCTCTGTATGGGATGACCCTTTGAGTCTTCTGCGGCCATTTCACTCAAGACAATCAATCTCTTTTCCAACCCCAAATTTGATGGTGAAGGGCATGTCTCTGCATTTACGGATCTTAAACGATTTGACATCGCTCAATGAAACCTTAAGATTGTTCAAGACAATGAAACATGTCGACTATTTTTTCTCACATTCGAAGGATGAATTAAATCCTAGCTTAGGACCTTGCTAGTGAAATCAATTCATAGCTAGAAACAACTTATGGATATATTTCTCATTGCTCATGAAAATTATGTTTATGATGAACTTTTTGATGAACTTGCAGAAATATGTAGGTTCGGAAACGAATCCATGGGTGATTTCTTACGAAGATTCATGCGGATTTATTGTAGATTTCCTGAAAGTGATCAACCCTCAGGACAAGAAATATTGAAATTTTTTTCATACCTAGTTTCTATTTTTGAAGGGTGCGATATGGATGAAAAAACCATCTCCCATTCACTGGATTCAGATCTGACCATGAAAGATAGGGGGTACACAATATATAACCTTTACTTTGACACATTTGTGGGGGAATCCTTATCATAAATATTAGATCCCTTAGCCCCACAATGTGAACCATTCAATGATCCCCCTCCAAAAAATAATCAACATAATTGGGTTTATAACGAATCCCTCATTGAAACAATCCAATCGTTTTCAGAGTCTAAAGATTTGCATTTTCTTTATACAAATATGTTCGACGTTGATCACACACACGAGAAGCCATCTTCCTATCATACAATACACTCTTCACATTACTCCCTTAGCGATGGAACAATGAATGATATACCGAATCAAGAAGAGTGTCCATCTTCGATGAACCAAACGCTTATCACTAATGACACTCCATTCAAAAAGCATCACATTGAAAGTCCTTCGCAATTTCAGTTTCTGGAACGTGTTGAATCATAATGCGATCTCAATGAACATGTTTTCGATAACTACACTTCAGTTATAGAATTGAATGAAAGCATCAACCTATCACTCATTGATCCTATGCAATATGAAATTTCTATCCTTGATGCGCAGATGTTAATGATAGAAAATTTGAAGTATTCCAAGCAAAACAATTTTGCAGATCCTCATGAAGAAATCCTGTCATTTTCAGAATATGAAGATCTTCATGAACTTGATACAAATTTGTTTGATGTTGGTAATACACATGAGAACCCACCTACTCATCATGTGACTCATCCTGTATGTTTTTCTTACAACAGAACATCAAATACTAAATTAGAACAATAAGTTTTCCATGTTGTGACCGATCAAGAAATCATTCTCCATGATAGTCCATCATTTTTTGAACCTCCCAAATCACAATTTTATCTTGATAATCCTATTTTTGATGAATACTCATATGTTCTGGAATTGAATGTGAACACTAACCTATCATTCGTTGATCCTTTACAATCTGAAATTTCTAACTTGGATGTACAGCTGTTAGTCACTGAAAATATAAAATATGCAGAGCAGGATGTTAGTCACTATTTAGGTGGGACAGTAGTTGGAACTACCTCTGGTATCCTATAGAGATGACCCCCCAGAGTAACAATGAAACTATGGGCTAGCCCAACAGAAAATCAAAGAAATCCAGTGGGGAAACATCACATAATACCTCATCCTTGAAGGGTTGGATGTCGTATGACAATCAACATTGTTGGCTGACACAGAGATCTCGTCCCTGGCGAAGCCACCCAATGTTGTTTGGCTACGAGTGTGGTGTTGCCAAAAATCCCAACTTTTTGATGACCTCTACTGAGATGAGGTTCTTTTGGCTTCCACTATCAACAATAAAATGCAGCGAGTCCCCTTCACCCACATCTGTGAATGAAAAATTTGTTCCCCCTCTTCAAGATCTGCTTATTCTTCTGGTTGAATTATTGCAGTAGCATTGGGTTTTGCGTCGATGATTTGTCTTATGCCAGTGTTTTATGAATCATATTATGAATCTGGGTGCATATATTTCTCTTTGATATCGGACACCAATGATTTTTTTGAGCGACATTCATCAATGTTGTGCTAGGGGATTTTGTGGAAATCGCACCACTTTCCAATGTCCTTCTTCGTCTTCATGTGAACCTTCTTTTCATGTGGCTTAAAATGGTTTTCGGGAGGTTGTTTGTTAGGGTCGTATTTATCATACTTTGGTTGTTGCGTATTTGTAGAAATAAACTCCCGTTTTTTCTGGTACCCAAATTTATGCTCTATTTTGACATCATATCGATAAGAAGCTCCTAGCGATGAGATGTCTAGAAACTCCATTTCAGTTTGGATGTACCTCTGTAGAGCCCCACATTATTTCATAACCAAATGTCACTCAGAATATTTGATACCCATCTTGGTGTGCAAGGTATGGAAGGTATTGGTGAACTCTAACACTTCTTTGCCCCTCTCTTGACGCAGTGTAGTCCATCTCATGTATTGGTCATCATAGTTACCAATAGGGTAATATTGTTCCTTGACCGCATCCACAAAAAAATCCCAAGTGGGCTCGACCCCATATACTCCAGACTCCTTTGTGGAACTTTTCTCCCAGTAAGTTTCCCACCAATGTTTGACATGGGGGAGATCCTTAAGGAGTGTGAAGGTGATATTTTCCCTGACGGAAAAATTAGGAACAAAGAAATGACCTTCTAGAAGATTTAACCATTTTTCTAGGGTATCTGCATCTATTTGTCCTTCAAATATGGGAATATAAAAATTAACTTGTATCTTGTAAGGTGGGGTGCCTCCAAAGTGGTCACTTTATGAAGACACGTCGGTTGTTATCGGTAGGCATTGAAGGAAGTGGGAAAAATTCTCCATCATTTCGTCCCTCTATCGCGTGAGAGCTTTCTCAAGCAACATATTAATATAATTGTTTTCTCTATCATTTTTCTTTTCTTCCGCCATGGAGGTTTTCTTGGGAATTCGGGAGCGATTTTCCTCAAGAGAGACAAGATTGAGACCCAACTTGCTATACTTGGACCTCATCGGGGACATGCACTGAAAAAATGATCAAGAGCAGCCTGCTCTGATACCACTAATCCATATTATTAAATGAGAGTGAATATAAAGAAATGTACAAATATATATCATATATCCAATAATATAACAAAGATTTATCATGGATATAACCATGAACACAGAGATACAATAATACGCCATTTCTATTAATGAGCGAAATGTACAAAATTGTAGAAATGCAGAGTGAAAGACTCACTAGAATGGTGGTAACTTATCTCTAAGAAGAGATGTGATGGCTACTCACATTCGCAAGAAGATGATTATTAAAATGAGGCTCCAAAGGCCTATTTAACATAAATAAAATCCAAAACCATAACCCTGGAAGATGAAAATCCAACAGTTTTTTGGACCCCATTTTGGGTAGTTTGGTGTATCAACTACCCGAGGGCGTAACTTTGGCATACAATATTCGTTTGGGGTGCACGATAGCTTGATGGAAATGTATCGTCGATGAGATTCATTTTTGGGGTTCAATGAGAGACTTTGATAATGATTGGGGTGGTTGATCCTAAAAAAAAATTCATTTAGGCCCTCAAAATGGCCCCGGAAGTTTAGGAACCGAAAAAATGCTAAAAATAGTAAATTTCCAGAAGACTGGTTTGAGCCAGTTGGAATAGGTGGGTGGCCACCGATATCCACCTGGATTACGTTCTCTTAATTCTTCAACACTCTTCACATGATTGCATTGATGTCATGGGATAAGCTCTGGAGTCATCTTTCACACAATGTTTCCCTGAAACAATGAAATATCATTTCTCCCCTCAGCATGCAGAGTATGTGAAAGTTGGACTCGGGGAGATTTAAATCAATATTGAGACACTCTAATTTCAACCGATGATTATGTTAAGTTCTCTTTGTCTTACTTCTACCCCTGGGATGAACAATACCACCCACTTCGAGACTCCCTCACAATATACATTGCACGTAAATTTCATTTGTGAGTCTCATCAAGTATGTCACTCACTTTCTAATTCATCCCAATAGTCATACATCAATCATTATAAAGTTTATGATGGAATTGAATCTTGGTTTGAGGAATATTACACATCCACATTTCACATGAACAATAATGTTGTCAAATTCAATTTTTTGAGTGAGATTTTCTTGAGTCAATTATGCCTATCTTTCATCCCTCGTCACTTCATTCTCTACAGTTGTCCTTCAACGAAATTTCCATTTTAGGTTTGGAGTTTCTCAATTGGCTACACTAGCACTGTGCTTACACCTATATTTCTTTCATCCATTATAGAGTAGGTTAGGAATAGGGCTATCGTAGTTCTTTTTTGCTTACTTTATGATTTAGAATTTATATGTTGTTGTATTTTCTAGTTATAGCTTAGATGTTGCTTTGTTTTTGTATCAATAACATAAGTTTGGATTTGTTTTGGTTTCTTTCATAAAGTTCACAAGCTACAATTACCCTAGTTTGCAATTAGTGAAGGTTTTCTTTAGTTTAATTTTCCTTTCTACAAAGCTTTCTTCTTTTCATTTAAGGATTTTCATTTTTTCTTGAATACAAACTTGGCTTAACCTTGGTTTCCATCCATATTCATGAGGAAACCATGTGCAAGAATTCTCTTAAGGGTTTGATTTGTAAAATTCACTTGTTTTGGAAGCATTTACTCTAACACTAAGAGTTAGACTGTCTGTTATCCCAAGATGATGAAAGAACATATGTTGAGGAATAATTTACAGCTTGGCAAAGATTGAGACTGGATCGAAAGATCACATCAGTTTTTCACATCCTTACTCAGGATAGTGTCTATTAAGAAAAATTCATTGAAGCATTTGTGATCTATGTTAGAGGGTATGATTGAGACTTTATGGTGCATTTATCCTTTTTCCCAGTATTAAAGTATGTTTTCAATCATGGGGGGGAAGTAATATTGTAGTTCGCATATGGCATATGCATCAAGGAACAGAGTATTAGGTTTCAGTTTTCCTCTAACGATTCGATCACAATGACATCTAATCTCGATGATATTAATCAATTGAATGGATTTCGAGCACATCTCTTTAGGGAAAAACTGGTGAATGCTACAGATACAATCAACTGTTGCCCAAAAGGAGGGCTTTCATTAGAAAAAACCACACTTAATCTCAAGTCTACTCTGTCTCCCAAAAACTGGGATATGCAACACTCATGGTTTTCTCTCACACATCTAGACATATTTTTGGTCGTCTGTAACATACCCACTATCATTATTTTTAAAAAATTTGGGGTTAAACTCCCACAACGGGGAATCTCCAGAAACCCTCATTAGCGAAGTGCCAATCCCTGGTTCAATATCGCGATTCAGGGTTCCTAATTTCAAAATTCATTCACCCCCATAACTCACGACCCTCCGAATTCCGATGTGCTCCTTACGCATTAGCTTCCTAGGCCAAGCCTGTGATTCACTGCCTTTACGACCGTGGTCTTACCTTCCTTCGGGGCTACTCCTATAGGAGTTTCGGGATTTCCGATGTCGTAATTCACGAGTCCTCAAAACTCACGACTCTCTGATCCCCGATATTCCCCTAACGCATTATCCCTCTAAGCTATATGATAGCCCATGTGACCATTTACCATATGACCACTGCCATATAACCCCCCCCCCCATCGGGGTTTCGGCATTTGTGATAACACAAAACGCATGTCCACGGAAATTGCGATTTCCCGATTCGCGACACGCCTTTATGATCACGCTAGCCCCACTGGTTTAGTCCCTGGTCCACATGACCAACTCCGTGACCACTACCTTATCCCCGTCGGGGCTACGGGGTTTCCCATGTCACCAGACCCACGTCCACGGGACCCGTAGTATCCCGATTCTCGATTCTCTCTGGGTGCTTGACACGCGTACTCCCTATAGCTCCGTCCTCCTCCGCTAATGGGCTTGACAGCTGGCTCCCACTCATCGGGGTTTCGCGGTTCATGATTCCGTATGGAAAGAGTTCCTTGCATTCAAAAACCCCGATATGCTGAACCCCGACTATTTTAGATCCACGGACACATTTCCCTCAAATGATGGACGGTCCTGATTGTATCGTAGAATCGCGTATCGCGATTCCCTTGTGTACGATTCCCTTGTCTCCGGGAACCCCGATTCCCCGATCTCCGACTCTTAGGGATCCTCTGCCACGTGTCCCTTGTATCAATGGCTCATGATGGTATCGGGATTTCGCATATCGCGGTTTCGAAATGTAAGGGTTTCATGTCCTTGAAATCCCCGATAAGTCGATTCCCGATTCATGACTCTACGGGATCCTCTGACATGCGTCCTGTACAATGGATGGTCCAGATCTGATCGGGAAATTGCGTATCATGATTTCAATATGCAACGGTTCTATACTCCCCAAATCTCCGATGGTGAAAATCCCGACGCCACCCAAACGCTGACACGTGTCCTGCCGAGATCAACGGTTAGGATCCATTCTCGGGATTTCGAGGACCGCAAGGTCTCGATTCTCAGACTCCACAAAACCCCGATGAACCTGTTTTCCCGATGACCTCTCCAGGATGTTGACACGTGTCCTTCCGAGATCAATGGCTATGACTCTTCCTCTGCACACTAGAGTTTAACTTCGACACATCTTCTCGAGGTCTATCGGTCGTCGGGACTATGATCCAAGATCCTACAGTTCAGATCATTTCCTCGCATGCCTACCCCTGCGCTTAACCCCTGCGCACCTTTCCCAAATCCAACGGCTGATGGGTGATATAGCGGTCTATATTCGTTCATTTGGGTCTTGGGGTCTATGATCCCAATTTTCTCGTTGCTCACGATGATAGAGGACAAGGGGCAAGGTATATAACGCCTGCGTTACTTTCGTCAATCTAATGGTCGTGAATGACTATGGTTCCTCCGATGAGATCTCATCCGTCGACTTGTCACTCCTCACAACACTACTACCTTGGAACCTTAATGGAATCGTTCCTCCCTGTACAGGGTTAACAAGGCCTGTGCGTTCGAGTCCTTATTCTGGGTTCTTGGTGAACCTTTCCAAGGAGGGAATCCTTGTGAAGAGATACTTACCGGGGCATTTCCGGAAGCGGATAAAGGGAGACAGCTTTCCGAGAGCGGCTGGGCGTGATGAGATTCATTTATCAACGTAAGTCGAGCACGGTTTCCTTGGTGTTAAGCATATATCAACTCATTCATATCAATCACTACACGGTCATTCTCATGCTGAAATCATTTACAATTTCACAAGTTCTATGAGCTAACATCTACTCCATATCATCAATTACTACAGAGACATTCTTACACAGGAAACATTTGCAATTCCACAAGTCTATGAACATATGTGACAGTATATAAATTTCAAGATGCAATATAAGAAAAATACTTATCAGAAATAACTTCAGCAATGGGAACAACTGCTGAGAGGGGTGCTCGTTTCCACCCAACCGTAGGCGTAGTGACTCCTAATGGATTTACCACTAGCCACCCCCGAGCTGAGACCGCGATGTCTTGAGACCTGCGTCTCTCTGTCTGCCAGTGCCCAGGAGCGAAGGTTACAATTCCTTCCTCTCTGCGATCACTCACTCTGCATGGAACTGCCAGAGTTTTTTCCCCTCGCGTCCACCCCCCTTCAATCGTTTCAGCCATACGCCTTATCCTCTCGCGAGGTTGTGTGTGGCACGATTACCCTTGCGCTGGTCATTCATGATGGCTCTACGGATAGGCGGTTCACCTCCCCATCCCTCATCAAGCCATCAACCTACCAGCCTGCAAGGCATTTATT
>ML853380.1:16545-29656 GCA_009831015.1 Picea engelmannii
ATTTTCACTAGTCCTCTCATTCATGAGGAATTATATGTTCAGGGTTTAGTTTCTTAATAATACAGTGGTCATAGCTTTCTAAGGATCCTACCAGTCCTTACCAGATTTCCCAAACCATGGAGGGGTTCTTCCTTTGGGTACTAATCCTTACCTAACCAGTCATCTTAATCGCCAGAGACTCTGCCTACTTTAGCAGGTATCCATCGTTACATTAAAGCAGAACCACTCAGTTCATGTCCCTTGTCCGGCTCATGCAGCTTCATAGCATAATTTATTCTACCTCTGTCATTCGCACTCAAATCTTATCAGTGATGACGATCCATGCATCCCTACTCCTTATAAGAGTAGTTGCCATTTTAACAGAGGGGTTATAGAAGTTTCTAAATTATAGTTTCATTCTGCAGTTCTTCTCCTTAAAGAGAAACGCAGATAACAATATCTTCTAACGTGGCCCATGCCTGAGCCCAAGCAAGCCAAGTGTTGTAACCATGATCTGATACCACTTTGTAACATACCCACTATCATTATTTTTAAAAATTTTGGGGTTAAACTCCCACAACGGGGAATCTCCAAAAACCCTCATTAGCGAAGTGCCAATCCCTAGTTCAATATCGGGATTCGGGGTTCCTAATGTCAAAATTCATTCACCCCCATAACTCGCGACCCTCTGAATTCCGATGCGCTCCTTACGCATTAGCTTCCTAGGCCAAGCATGTGATTCACTACCTTTACGACAGTGGTCTTACATTCCTTCGGGGCTACTCCTATCGGAGTTTCGGGATTTCCGATGTCGTAATTCACGAGTCCTCAGAACTCGCGACTCTCTGATCCCCGATATTCCCCTAACGCATTAGCCCTCTAGGCTATACGATAGCCCATGTGACCATTTACCATACGAACACCGCCGTATAACCCCCCCCCCATCGAGGTTTCGGCATTTGTGATAACACAAAACGCATGTTCACGGAAATTGCGATTTCCCGATTCGCGACGCGCCTTTCTGATCACGCTAGCCCCACTGGTTTAGTCCATGGTCCACATGACCAACTCCGTGACCACTACCTTATCCCCGTCAGGGCTACGGGGTTTCCCATGTCACCAGACCCACGTCCACGGGACCCGTAGTATCCCGATTCCCGATTCTCTCTGGGTGCTTGGCACGCGTACTCCCTACAGCTCCGTCCTCCTCCACTAATGGGCTTGACAGCTGGCTCCCACTCATTGGGGTTTCGCGGTTCGCGATTCTGTATGGCAAGAGTTCCTTGCATTCGAAAACCCCGATATGCCGAACCCCGACTATTTTAGATCCACGGACACGCGTTCCTCAAATGATGGACAGTCCTGATTGTATCAGAGAATCGTGTATCGCGATTCCCTTGTGTACGAGTCCCTTGTCTCTGGGAACCCCGATTCCCCGATCTTCGACTCTTCGGGATCCTCTGCCACGTGTCCCTTGTATCAACGGCTCATGATGGTATCGGGATTTCACATATCGCGGTTTCGCAATGTAAGGGTTTCATGTCCTTGAAATCCCCAATACGTCGATTCCCGATTCATGACTCTACGGGATCCTCTGACACGCGTCCTGTACAATGGACGGTCTAGATCTGATCGGGAAATCGTGTATCGCGATTTCAATATGCAACGGTTCTATACTCCCCAAATCTCCGATGGTGAAAATCCCGACGCCTCCCAAACGCTGACACGTGTCCTGCCAAGATCAACGGTTAGAATCCATTCTTGGGATTTCGAGGACCTCAAGGTCTTGATTCTCAGACTCCACAAAACCCCGATGAACCTGTTGTCTTGATGACCTCTCCGGGATGTTGACACGTGTCCTTCCGAGATCAACGGATAGGACTCTTCCTCTGCACACTAGAGTTTAACTCCAGCGCATCTTCTCGAGGTCTATCGGTCGTCGGGACTATGATCCAAGATCCTACGGTTCAGATCATTTCCTCGCATGCCTACCCCTGCGCTTAACCCCTGCGCACCTTTCCTAGATCCAATGGCTGACGGGTGATCTAGCGGTCTAGATTCGTTCATTTGGGTCTTGGGGTCTATGATCCCAATTTTCTCGTTGCTCACGATGATAGAGGACAAGGGGCAAGGTATATAACGCCTGCGTTACTTTCATCAATCTAATGGTCGTGAATGACTATGGTTCCTCCGACGAGATCTCATCCGTCGACTTGTCACTCCTCACAACACTACTACCTTGGAACCTTAATGGAATCGTTTCTCCCCGTACAGGGTTAACAAGGCATGTGCGTTCGAGTCCTTATTCTAGGTTCTTGGTGAACCTTTCCAAGGAGGGAATCTCTGTGAAGAGATACTTACCGGGGCATTTCCGGAAGCGGATAAAGGGAGACAACTTTCCGAGAGTGGCTGGGCGTGATGAGATTCATTTATCAACGTAAGTCGAGCACGGTTTCCTCGGTGTTAAGCATATATCAACTCATTCATATCAATCACTACACGGTCATTCTCATGCTGAAATCATTTTCAATTTCACAAGTTCTATGAGCTAACATCTACTTCATATCATCAATTACTACAGAGACATTCTTACACAGGAAACATTTGCAATTCCACAAGTCTATGAACATATGTGACAGTATATAAATTTCAAGATGCAATATAAGCAAAATACTTATCAGAAATAACTTCAGCAATGGGAACAACTACTGAGAGGGGTGCTCGTTTCCACCCAACCGTAGGCGTAGTGACTCCTAATGGATTTACCACTAGCCACCCCCGAGCTGAGACCACGATGTCCTGAGACCTGTGTCTCTCTGTCTGCCAGTGCCCAGGAGCAAAGGTTACAATTCCTTCTTCTCTACAATCACTCACTCTGCATAGAACTGCCAGAGTTTTTTCCCCTCACGTCCGCCCCCCTTCAATTGTTTCAGCCATACGCCTTATCCTCTCACGAGGTTGCGTGTGGCACGATTACCCTTGCGTTGGTCATTCATGATGGCTCTACGGATAGGCGGTTCACCTCCCCATCCCTCATCAAGCCATCAACCTACCAGCCTGCAAGGCATTTATTTCAAGGCTAGCGAGCCACTTTTGGTTCTCCGGGCCAGTGGAGTCCAAATACGATATTACATTCTCGGCGGAAGTTAATGCCCCTTTTTCAAGGTGCCCTCCACCACCATCGTGGTCTCTTTTCCGCACATCCCCTCTCAACAGTTCTGTAATATAAATTCATAATGTTATTTACATTTATCGACCTTCTTCATAAGGTCCCTTCACATCATACGTTCACATTTTCATCATGCTTTAGCATGGTAATTCCTGTATTAGGATCAATTACAAATTTGGGGGAAACAGGGTGTTACATCGTCATTCTCATATTATTGTGGTGAGGATTTTTAGAAAGTTTTTTTCCGGATTTTGATCATGGAAAGATATTTTCACTTAAAAAAAGAAAAAAAAAAGAACAAGAGTTAATGAAGACATGCTTCTTTAGAAATGTTTATTTTCTCATGAAACATTAGAACGTTGGTTAACTAAGCACATCACTCTATAATATCATTTATGAATATCGAAGAAGTGAAGAGAAAATGAAGCAGAAGAATTTGATGGCTAACAAAGTGAAGCTCTGGCGAATCCTTACCCCTAAAGCACAAGGCTGCAAAAATGAATTGAAACTCTTCAAAAAATCATGATGAGAGATGTAATTATCATCTAGCGCTAGCACTGAAAATCATCTGAATGAAGTATTAGGTGTATAAGCTTCCACATGGATTAGTCATTTAAAGAGGCTACAAACTTCTAGTTGGCTAGAATGCATCAACCTCCTCAAAGATGTTGGAAACACTCACATATTTTATCCCTTTTTCAATCACTCTCCTTTCCAACTGCATGTCTTAGATCATCATTTTTCCAAAGGTTTAATTTTTCAGTTGCAGAAAATACTTGGACCAAGTTCATCTCTAACCCTAAATATGCCATCTCTTCTCTCTCTTTCTTTACCACCTTTTCCTTTGAAAGCAGTTCCTTTCTTAAACTGTAGTGTCTTGTGACCTTTAGTTATGTTTTAATGACACACAAACCTCTCACCTTGGTTTTTCCTCTCATAGGAAGCTTTTTCTTACTGGAATCAAGCATGAACCAACTTGCATCTCTTTCCTAGCTCATGAATGAAATAAGGGGTCTCTGTTTGAAAATGAATCAAAACTATCTGGGAATGTTGTGAAAATGGTTAAATCATGATTGAGAATAATGTTTAATCAACGGTCACTCTTGCATATTGGTTGGCAAGGAGATCCTATGTAATGGAGGAACCATCCACACACTAAGTAGCTGGTAACATGAAAGGCGAAGTTTCAAAGTCTAAAGGTTGAAAACCAAAAGGGATATCTCTATGTAGCCAAGTGTATCAAATATACAAATAAATCTCAAAAGTTGGTAGTCATCCCCTATCAGGATAAAAAGTCCATTTCTTCCCCATCCACTGAATGGTAAGCATGCACTAAATAATCTCGCAGGGAATGGAAAGGAAAGTTTGACCAGACTAGGGGACATGCAAATATCTTCATCGGGGCTATGGATGCTCGTTGGCAGTGGAGAAAGGTATGTGACACCATGGTGACTCCATCAAGTCTATGGATGCTCGCGGGAAATGGAGCAACACCTACGAGCTATCTATACACACATGGTGAAAAATATTTAATTATCCCAAATATATATCATCCCCACGACGGAGGTACCAACCTGGATCGTCAACACAATTTAAGGAAATAAATATCATCATAACTTGTCCTCTATTTATATCATATGAGCTACGCTAGCCAGCATGCAAGCATCGCCAATGAGCCCACCACAATGGAATCTTTCAAGTAATTGTTACATATTATTTTTGGAATTTATAATCTTAAAAGTAAGCTATGACCCTCTACATTTTTTTCTTATCATTTAGGAAAGACTAGAAGAGATTCTAGCTTCACCCATTGTATCACCATTTGTTGCACGCACACAACAACCTCCCAATTTTCTTGTCTTAGCATCTCTCTAGAACAAGAAATTGGGGCCCCCTTCAATTCTTCCCACCAGAACCCTCACATTCTCTCCCTTGCATAAATGGATATGCCTAGGTTTTTCCGCTTACACTTCCTCACCTTATTATTTGCAGTTCCCCCTCTAATCACTTCTACCTGACAATCCTCACTTTAGCGAGTCCCCTATTCATGCGCTGATACATAGTGTAACTACATGAGCATCCTTATTCCACCTTTTCAATGAAATGCCATTGATTTTCTCATTAGTACATCGTCCACCTCCTTTTTAACTTGGATGACACGCTATCGTGATTTTGTCAAACCTCACTAACACACATCTTCATCATCGACAAAGATCGCATGATCAACATCATCTCACCGATATTGGTCACATGATTATCTTTACCACGTGCATGCCTTTCACCAGTTGACTCCCTTCCACTCATGCCATTGCATCACATTTCAGCAGCATCCCTTTCTTTCTCTTTATTACACTACATATCAACAAGTTTCGCATCTTTGTCCCCGACACACTGCCTGTTCTTGATACTTTAGCTGAAGTAAGTTGACCCCTCATCATCACCAAGTGCATCAAATATGATCTTCTCCCTCTCACCAACATTGACTAGCTCAACATGGCCTGTTTCCGTGTTGAGGCTTATCTCGTCCCCCTCTCAGCTCGGATCCCTTCTTGTTGCGCTCATCAGTGAATCTCCTTACATTTTCAATGACTAAAATCTCCACACCTATCTAGACAGTTGGTTAATAATTTCCTATCTCACTTGATTCGCTTCAGATCGTAGTCATAATCAACTTTGTAGTGCTCCCTAATGTCTTTTTTCACGCACATGGTACTATCTTGGTTGCTTTGCATTTATTGACATTATGACTAAATCTTGTTTTTGGAAGCCTCACCTACCATCATATGGTTTAATCACAACACCTATTGGTCTTGCGCTAGTTCTGAAATGCACTTCAAAAGAAGTTTGGTCCTTTTAGCTCTTAGAAAATACTAAGCACAATGGACATCAATTGGTTGTTTATAACTCTGTGTTATTGACACATCACCTCAACTTAAATGGATAAATAAAGAGCCTATATAACATAGATGACACAGAAACTTATGGAATCATATTCTAGTGAAGCAATAGCAAGGACGAGGTCCAAACTTTCATTTAAAAATGTCCTTGCTCACAATTTTGGGTACTGACCAAAGTGTATGTTTCACTCCTTCAATAGGCTAGTTGTATGGATTACGCGATTAAGATTCCAACGCAACTAATGGAATTGAAATCCGAGGTCTAAAAGTGTCAAAATGATCGCAAAGGATTTCTCTCCAAGCAAGCCTCGCTAACCATGGCCATCATTAAACATGGATCCACTCAATTTTTTAAACAACATGTTCAGTTATTTTGATAGAATCATCTCTCTGTGTTGACCGCATTGCAAAAATTGACACCTCAATCGAGCATCTATGAGGAAGTTATGGGATTTCAAACTCAAGCTCTCATTGTCTCTTGCCAGTAGGAAACTTAGAATTTTTTCCAATTTTTCTTTCCCAGGAAGGAGAAGTTCCCTTCAACTCCTCTGAAGCGATTCAGAAGAGTTCCCTTCAACTCCTCCGAAATTTCAGAGGAGTTCCCATCAATTTCTCTGATACATATCGGAGAAGTTATTTCAAACTCCTTTGATACATATTTAAGAAGTTAGCTCAAATCCTTTGATGGAAAGTTGGAGGAGTTAGTTCAAACTCTTTTGATGGAAATTCGAAGGAGTTAGTTCAAACTCCTCCGATGGAAAGTCGAAGGAGTTAGTACTAACTCCTCCGATGGCAGGTCGGAGGATTTAGTGCTAACTCATTTTATGGAAATTCAGAGGAGTTAGTATTAACTCCTCCGAAACATTAAAAACTATATTTCGTACAACAACCATAACGTTTGACTCGGGTGTCCATTTTGCATGTTCTTTATACCATTGGAAAGGTATCTTCTAGATATACAAATTACTAGTTATATGATTTGAGAAATTCCGAAATTATAGTATACTTATTTTTTATTAATATCTAACACCTTGTTGACAACCTTTAAGAATGACACACCTCAACCTCGAGCAGAGGAACCATGAATCGAACTCATGGAAGTTTATACATGATACTCCAAATATTTAATTCTTCAATTATATGTGTTATAATGAATAGTTTTGATAGTTTGTTTGGAGTTACTCTCATCTATGGTATGTTGAATGGTGTCAGTTATCAAACATAGAAGGGTCGTGCTCATCATTCTCATGATGCAATATACAGCTAAGGACGACGAAGATGAAATAACGACAGATGTAGCATTTATAAAGGAGTAAAAAGGGAGATCCAACATAAATAGATGAAGGGTATATATGACCTACATGACGATCGATTGTAAAATTTGGATAACAAATATGTTCACATGCTCAGGCTAGTCTTCATGATGCACAAGGGACATATGGCCAAAATCCATGATGACCCATCAGCGCTAGGAGACAAATTCTAAGTGTAATCATTGTCTTTGTTACTCATCAAGACAAAGGGAAAAATACAAATGTTGGAAGGTGAAAGGTCATAGAGGAAGGAAGAATGCCAAGAGTCCTATCGTGCCCTAATAAATACTAAAATTATACCCAAAGAAAGGGATTTTGGCTCTTCAAACATTGTACACTTCTGAACTATGTTGGGAATATAGTGTCAACTAAAATTGGAGAGTTTTCCTTAGAGTTTTCATGTACTATTGTTGAAACTATTAATACGGAGAAGCCCTCGGGCCAACTTTTGATAGAGAGAAGGACTTGCATATGTCGAGTTTTTTTGCGAACTATTTTAACTAGAATGTTTGTTGTTCACATGGGTTGTAAGAGCATGTTTTTTTATGGACTATTTTGATGCAATATATGTCTTCTTGCAATTTTGTTACTCTTTCTTATATTACATGTCCGGAGCGAATGAGTTATGAATGTATTCAGAAATGTGACTTAGACTATTCTAGTTATAGACTTGTATGCATGTGTTTCTAACTGTGCGCCTTCATGAGAGTTATATAATTGGGGTTTATGAATAGTTTAGTTTCATTACAACTCATTATATTATTATAGTTCACTCCTAGATAGGATACGGTATATTAGAATTAGATTAGATTCCTACATTTACATAGTCTTCATCTACATATTTCATTTGCATAACCACCCATCACTCACCCTCATCAGTGGATTGGGTCGCAATTGGTAAAACCAAAACAGTAATGGTTGTCGGGCCAGAATCTAGATGGGTTCCCTATTCCAAATGGTGAGAGGTCTAATTGGGACTGCTTACTGGGGGAACCCCTTATTGTTGTTGAGTGAATTTAGACCCGTCAACAAATGGGTTCCTAAGGGTGTTAACTTTCCTAAGGTTGAATTAATGAAATTTCATGGAACATATGTCTTTACATGGGTGAAACAAATAGAGGAATAATTTGAATTGCATAATATTATGAATGGTAAGAAAATTATTTCCTTATAATCAAGATTGTACTTCGAGACAAAAACCTATCAGTGGTATAAATGGGTACTTAAAAGGAAACCCGATTTTTATCATTATACTTGGAGTTTATTTCCAAGAGATGTAAGAGCACAATATGGAAAATTTTGGGAACAAGACTACTTTAGTCAATTGACAAGAATCAAACTCTTAGGTGATATTGAAGATTATAATTCATAATTTTAGGTGTTGGCCACAACGGTGGATAACATAAATGATGAACATTTGTGGGAAGCTTACATGGGAATATTAAAGGAAGACATTAAACATGATATTTTCTTAAAATATCCTGAAAATATTATGGAGGCTATGCAATTTGCTCGTCATATTCAACCCAGGAATAGAGCTACACACAAGTCTACCATCAGAACATATGCAGGAATCATTGATCGATTTGGGGCTCATAAGGAAACCCTACCTTAACCTACTTGAATCAACGAAGGAAATGGAGGAAAGAAGAGAAAAAGGACTATTCTTTGGTTGTAATAACAAATGGTCAAAAGGGAATAAATGTCGAGTAACAAAATTGTTCACCTTGGACAATAATGATGAAAAGGAAATGGATGCATCTGGACAAATGGATGAAGAAGAAATTGTGAACTTGAAAGAGAAGGAATAATATGTAGAAGTTATGCACAACATTGATAGGTGTCAAATATTTGTTCATGCATTGGTAGGTTTGTCAACACCTCAAACCATTAAGATTATAGGATACATTAAGAAGAAAAAGGTCATAATTATTATTAACTCATGTAGTGCCCATAACTTCATTGATAAAAGATTAACATAGAGCCTCAATTGTTTTGTGTATCCAATGACAAATTTTCAAGTTTTTGTTGCTAAAGGGTTAAAACCGACACCTTCTTAGGTCATTATCTCTCATAGAATGGAAAAGATCCTAAAAAAGGGTATTAGGGGAGTTGTGGTTAGAATTTATTCTATGGAAGTAAAGCAAGAAGATGAAAATATTCCAAAGGAATTAAAATCCACCTTAGAAAAGAACCATAGGATCTTTCGATAAATTCCTAAAGGGTTACCTCCCTCTAGAGATCATGAACATCAAATCAAAATAATACCTAGAAGTACTCCTCCTAATAAAAGGCCTTATAGATATCCTCACCAACAAAAGGGGGAGATTGATCAAATGGCACAAGATGTGCTAGATTCAGGTATTATTCAACCAAACAATATTTTATTTTCATCTCCAATAGTGATGGTGAGAAAAAAGATAATTCTTGAAGGTTGTGTCTCAATTATAGAGATCTAAACAAAATCACCATAAAGGGTAAATTCCACATTCCAAATATTGATGAGCTTTTAGATGAGCTTCATGGAGTGGCTTATTTTATAAAGCTATATATTAAATCGGGACACCACCAAATCATATTAAGAAAACAAGACATTCCCAAAACATCTTTTAGAACTCATGAAGGGACCTATGAGATATTGGTCATGCATTTTGGGTTGACTAATTCTCCTTATAATTTTCAAAGACTTATGAACAAAAAATTTCAACCCCAACTTAGAAAGTTTGTGTTGGTTTTCTTTGATGGTATACTTATATATTAAAAATCATGGGAATAACACATTAACCATGTGGATAAAGTCCTACAAATTCTCAAGAAAAATCAATTGTATGTAAAAAGATCCAAATGTTCCTTTGGGAAGAAATAAGTAGAGTATTTGGGTCATATTGTTTCAAGGGAAGGGGTTAAGGTGGACCCTCAAAAGATTCAAGCTATTACAAAATGGTCTATTCCTAAGAACATCAAGAGTCTTAAAGGATTTTTGGGTCTTAAAGGATATTATCGGAAAATTGTTAAAAATTATGCTTACATGGAACGCCCACTCACATCTCTCTTTAAGAAAAAATCAATTGTATGGAATGAAGAGGTTGCCTTGGCATTCTCACTCTTAAAAGATTCCATGTCTTCCACACCAGTATTAGCAACACCTGATTTTTGTAAAACATTCATAGTCAAATGTGGTGCATTGGGACAACAAATCATAGCAGTATTGACACAATAAGGGACGCCATTGGATTTTTAAAGTAAGCAATTCAATGGAAAAGACTTGGTGAAATCTACATATGAAAAATAAATGGAAACAATTTTACATGCAAAAAAAAAAGGCAACAAAATCTCATTCAGAGGAATTTTAAATTCAAGACAGACCACGATATCCTAAAGTGATTTTTGGAGAAAATATTGTCATTACAAGAGAAAACAAAATGGGTAGAAAAAATGAAAGGGTTTGATTTTTAAACAATCTAAAATAAGTGTAAGGACAATGTGGTAGTGGATGTTTTTGGTTGTGGTATTTCAAACCTAGGGTTTGAAAGGAATGGCCAACAAATACCCCATAGACATTGGCATATTCAATCTTCAAGAACTGAATAAGGTCTCACCCAAGATGCCATGAGAATCATAGAGACCATAGGTTTCATGCAACTTATAAAGGAATAGAACATACAAGAAACATCCATCATATAACCATGCATTCATTCCTAACCACCATAAGGGTATTGTGCTCATCTTGCAAAACATACATACATTCAAGCCAACATATACAAGATATAGAGATAAAAGATGCTTCATGCTTGCTTTAAAAATATTAATAGTATTCAGATACAATTACTACAGAGGGGATAAATCCTACATAGGGAAAATTCAGCATGAAACAAAGCATAACTAGTCGCTCATATCTCAATATACTTTCTCTCTCATATTATTCTCCAAACATTAAAAGAAGAACTACAATGCATAGTCGAAAACCTAACTTATATCTATCTCTTCTAACAATAATAAACTTCTAGTGAATAAAAGCCCAACCCCATACATCTTTGCATGCATCCCCCTTAATCCTATTGGAGTGTGGCAATCATAATGATCTTGCTAGCTCACCCATAAACTAAAACATGACCAATTAGGTTGTTACGAAAATGGTTACAATGATTACTGAAGATCTTTGAGGATTTGACCTACATACAATCTCTTAAATTCCTTGCACATAGTACAAAATGGGTTGGCACGTGCACTATATCCCTAGTTGGTGCAACTATTGAAACATGCCACCACACATTTCATCCTCTTCGGCGCATGCATAGTGATAAATTATGGCATGGGTATAGTCTTCACAAAACCTTAGGGTGCCAACAATCCCCCAACACTATTAGTTGGCTCATCCTCGAGCCAAGGATGTTGTTTACGATGTGACAGAGGAGATTGATGGAACCGTCTTGATGAGTTATAAGATGAATTCTTTGAATTGACCATCGATATCATCAAAACTTTATGTCAAGTCCTTCATATTTTTTAAAACATCCTTGACATCACCTAGTGTGATTGTCTACATAGTAGGTTTTATCTTCTCCCCTAGTTTTACGATTGGGGCTTCCTTTGTTTGTGCATATGAAAGTTTGTAGTACTAGTGCAGTTGGGCCTTTTCCATTGTGTCAAGCATGATACCTAAAATATTTTGTTGTTCAGTGTGGTCAGACGTAATCTCCCAAAGTAGGATAACAATTGTTGTCATGACCTCTTGTCGTTCTACTGGTGGTAATGAAGGTAGTGTCTGCTTCTTCTTCTCTATTTTTTCCTTAGTTGCATGGATATGATCATCAATGGTGCTAATTTTAGGGGCATTTCAGAGGTGCATCCATAGCTTGAAGTTGTATTCAACTACCCCTGATAACTATGCTACGCATGCTTGTCCCTACTATAGTTCCTTTTCTATGACAACAATTTGTTGTTACAACCACCCTTCTTCTCATTTGGGAGTGTACTTCAACTTTTCCTAAAGCTCTAGGTTTTGTTCATGCAAGTACTGGACTCTCTCCTTAACTTTGTTGGTTTACATGGCACGGGGAGGTCTGAAATTGTTGTGGCTATATTGGGGACTTGCATGAAAACTTCATTGACTGTGTTGATCAATAAGGTGTGTAACTTTCGCTTCTTGGATTTCTTTGATCTCATTGTCTGTGGCTTCAATCTTCTTGTGGGAAATTATCTCCTAGTCATGATTATGGTGACTATCCCTATGTGCAAAGATTTTTTTCTTGTGCTTATACTATAGTTCACTATAATAATGGATGAGTACACGATGCCAGTCCCCCAGTTCATTCATGATCTCAGTCATATAGGTTTGTAGGTCCTGTGAAGGAACTTACTCCAACTCTATCTCAGCATAAGGTAGTAGTTTAGGCTCTACGGTAGTGGATGGTTCAATTATTGTGACATCCAATGGATTGAAGAACAACACTCTCTTCTACATACTATAGTGTGGTGATGTGGCACCATTCATGCCTCCTATGACCCATTGTTCTTGGGATGTAGGGAATTTTATTGGAGCAAGCTCCAACAAATGACAAATTTCATCCAAATTCTATGATGAATCTCTATTCATCATCTATTGTACATCCAAATTGGCTTGGAGCACCTTAACGATGCTTGGGACTAGTGTGAGGATCTACCCTGACTCTTTCTCTTGAGTGTTGGTGTCAATTCCCTTTTCTCTACCCCCATCCTTCAATACCTTTCACATGGAATACTATGAGGGGATT
>ML853381.1:0-11195 GCA_009831015.1 Picea engelmannii
AAATTGTATAGGATACTTGAGGCAGTCCCTCCTAGTGTTATTTCCTTGATCTCTGCCAAGCAATGCAGGAAGGTCATCTCTCAGTCCAGGAAATTTGTCTTCTTCATGATTTTCTCTCAAAGTGAGAGAAAGATAATAGCCACATCCAGAGCCTTCGCAACCGATCTCTCCACACAACATAAGCAAGTGGATAAGGTCATGGAAGAATACTCATATATCTTCTCCTCTCCTACCGAGGTACCTCTGCACTGCTAGGTCAAGCATCCCATCGATCTGACCCCAGGTGAACTACTACCCAATGGGCCAGTCTACTGTCATTCTCTATTAGAAAATGAGAAGATCAAGAGGTAGATCCAAGAACTTCTCCACAAGGGGCACATCTGTCCCATTGCATCGCCTTGTGGGAACCCAATCGTGCTAGTGTAGAAGAAATATGGGACCTGGCAACTCTGTATCGATTATTGGGCCCTGAATAAAATCACAGTCTGAAACTGGTACTCGATTGCCCAAATCGATGACCTCCTTGATAATCTCATAGGGGCCAAATACTTCAGTAAGATTGATCCGAAATCTGGCTACCGCCAGGTCCCAATATAACAGACAGATGTATGGAAAACCACCTTCAAGTCAAAGGAAGGTATTTTTTAATGGTTGGTCATGCCCTTTGGTTTGAAAAATTCTCTAGCAACTTTTATGAGGATGGTGGATGATATCCTATGACCTTTCACCAATACTTTTGTAGTGGTGTATCTGGATGGCATCCTTATCTACAACAAGACTTGGGAGGAACACTTGCAACATATTCAGCAGGTTATCCACACCCCGTGACAACACAAACTATATGCAAATTTGAAAAAATGATCCTTCGGCATGGACAGGGTCCATTACTTATGCTACATAGTTGATCATCATGGTGTGCATGTGGATCTAGCCAAGATCTAGGTAATCCATGACTGGCCAGCCCCAACCACACTCATTGAGATTTGGAGCTTCTTGGGCCTTGCCAATTTCTATCATAGGTTCATGTTGGGATTCTCTCATATCACATGGTCCCTCAGCCAAGTAACCAGGGGTGGCAGTAAGGAAAAATTTGTGTGGGGCCTGTCCCAACAACAAGCCTTCGATGAATTGAAGAAGCGTTTTTTTTCATCCCCAGTACTTTCATTATTGAACCTGCATCATCCCTTTAATATTGAGACATATGCTTCATACTATGTTGTGGGCATTGTTCTCACTCAACACGACCACCATGTGGCATATCATAGTGAAATAATTTCAGATGTTGTCCATAAGTACCCTACTTATGATAAATAAATGTACCTCATTGTGCAAGCCTACCGCCAGTGGAGACATTACATTATTGGGAAGGAGATAGTCATCCACACTAATCACAAACCATTATAGTTCATGCAAACCCAAGGAAAATTGAAAAATGACCACCATTAGAAGTGGTCAACATACTTACATCATTTCCACCTCAACGTCAATTATAAAACAGGAAGTACCAACCATGTTTTTGACTGCCTCAGCTAACCTTTAGTTGAAACACTCACCACGGTACTAGACTCTTGCAGCCATGAGACCTCCAGATGGCCCCACCTCAATGAGACATAACCTGACTCCTCCACCACCTACCAAATGTTGGGTTCCAACTCAGTGGTCACTAATTTCCATCTTCAGGACAGGATGTTGTTCTGTCTGGTCCATCTCTGCACTCCATCAAGTGAGTGTGAAAAGCTGATTTGGGAATCTCACTAAATTCAGGTGGCAGGAAAATTTGGCATCGAAAAGACAGTGAAAATGCTGCAAAAACATTTCTACTGGCCGAAACTTCAACAGGATGTCAGCAAGTATATCAGTTCTTGCACCGCCTACACTATTGCCAAACCGACCACTAAGAAACAAGGCCTGTACACCCCTCTTCCTATTCCTAAAAGGCCATCGTAATCCATCTCAATGGACTACATGTTGGGCCTCCCATCCACCAAGAGGGGAAATGACTATGTTTTTTTGGTTGTTGATCATTTTTCCAAGATGGTGATTCTAGTCGCCTGGAAGAAGAACATCACAATAGAAGCCACTGCCAAGATATTATTTGAATGAGTATGGGTACATTTTGGGATCCCACAAACCATTATATCATACCATGATAATTGGTTCCTTATCTCATTTTGGTCGAGCCTCTAGTCACTATTGGATACCAATCTCACCAAATCCACTACCTTCCACCCCGAGACAGATCACCAAACTGAGGTCATCAATTGGATGTTCGTACATATCTTGCGCATGTACAATTAAAAAAAACCTTGCACATGGGATGATATTCTTCCCTAGTCCATCTTAGCTACAACCAAGCCCTTCATAGCTCAATTGGCCACAGCCCCTTTCAGGTGGGGTTGAGATTCCAACTATTGGGCCCCATGGATGTTGCACTACCCCTGGTGACCACCTCGTTTGACTTGTCCCCTGCTCCATCGGAAGCTAACAAAGCCACTTGGTTCATTGAGAGAATCTGAAACATCCACCAATAGGTTCAAGATATTCTATATAAGTCTAATGCCAAGTACAAGCAATGCCATGATCAACATTGGGTGCCACATAAGTTTCAGGTGGGTGGCAAAGTTTGGTTGCATTTACAAAAAGAACGCCTTACAAGTCCCCATTGAAAGCTTTTCCCACTCTATTATGGGTCGTACACCATCACCAAGGCTATGGGTGACAATGATTTTGAGCTCAACATTCCCCCCTTCCTTGGTCTACATCCATTCTTCAACCCGACTCTCCTTTGGCCATATTTCCCACCATTATTGGACACCTCAAAGATAGCAGAGAAGTTGAAACCAATTGAGATCAACCCTGTCTGCATGCAATAGGCATCCAATGATCATATTTTTGTCTTATGGTGGTAAATACCCCTATGGACTAGCATTTAGGGTTATATTATGCATGCAGATGAGACCGAAAGAATCCTACTTTCTATCGTCGTCCTAGACCTAATCCCCATTTCTTTTAAGAAAATACATGGTTATACGAACATACCTTATTTCAGGTGTTTGGTGTCGATCCTTCTTCATGCTTTATCACTTGTTGGAAGATCTCCTCCCAAGGCTGACCTGTATACAAAACAAGCAACAAACTATACATGAATTTTACCTACAGATTAATGGGTTAGAGATTCAAACATATATTCAATAAACTATGAAGAACTCATATAGTGGGATGGGAAAATCATTTCTTTATTAATTTTAATGAATCAACTTACAATGTTGAGACTGGCCACCGCTCCATAAACCTGATCCTAGGCTCCTCTTCAACTGTCCTCCAACATCTTTTCTCTGTATCTCTTCTTACACAAGGATGTCTAAAGGGTTGGGACAATGAGAATGTGAAATTGGGTAGAGTTTCTTTACTATTATTCTCCTCTTTCAAATGGGACCCCTAACCCGTCTTTTATAGGCTAGAAGAAGCTAGGTATTTGGACAAACCCTCAACCATGCATGGATGGAAGGTTTAGTTAACTTACCCAAAGTTGTGTGTTCTGTTGGTCACTATAATTTCTTATTTAACTAAGCAATCAAGTGATACATAAATTGTCAACCCAGGGAAGTTTGTTTATTTCAAAGGTAATCACAAACTATATATGCTCAATCTCAAAAGAAACCTATAGTTGTAGTAAAAATATATTAATCACACCTTGCCTTGAACAAACTGAAGTTCTAAATTGAATTACAGGAAAACAATCTACCTATTGCAGAGTTTAATGTTTAAAGAAATAATTGTTCAAAGAATCCTGGATTACATTAAGAAATAACAACTTAAGAAATAAATGTTTTCACGATACTGCAAAAGGAAAGACCAACTATTCTGTAATAGAGAACATGACCCTATTCCCCAAGCAGGAATCTTTAGCACCTATTTCCGATCATCACACTTTTATGAACTCATTGCTAACTGAAATGATTGACACACACTGAAGGCTAACTAACTCTTAATAGAGAACAGGACCCTATTCCCAAGAAGGAATCTTCAGCATCTGTTTCTGATCGTCAGACTTTCATAGACTCATTGCTAATTGAAATGATTAACACACACTGAAGACTAACTATCTCTTAACAGAGAACAGGACCCTATTCCCCAAGCAGGAACCTTCAACACCTTTCCCTAATTATCACGCTTTCATAAATTCACCAAACAATATTTATAACTAGAATGATCAACAGTTACCCAAGCATGAATTATATGAAAACAATGTAACAATCAGTAAAGCAGAGTTTCAGCACAACCGAGTTCAGTAAAGTAGTGTTTCAGCAAAACATAATTTAATCAAGGCATGAACAAAAATAACACTAACACACTACAAATCTAATGGGTGAATCTTGTGAAGAAGGTGGGCCCTCCCTTCTCACAAGATTCCCCTGAAATGAGAGGGACTAGAGAGAAATGATCAGAACAGTATTTTAATCATCCGTCAACTATATCATATTACAATCTGAAGTAAAACACGTCCTTCTCTGTAAAATCCTTTCTTAGCTCAAAAGAAGATCCTCTCTAATGATGATTTCCTCTTATTTAAAGAGGAGAATCCCCTCGATACAATTTGATCATCCCATTACATGTGTACATCTGAATCCTATTCTTAGTCAGATCGACTCTCTAAACTGGAATAGGATATCCTAGTCTCCCGCAACAGAATTCTATTACAATAGTTGAAAAGGTGCTGAGTGGGGTGTTGTTGTTTCAGCTGGAGTAACAGCTTCTTTATTTGTCTTCTCGTTACTGTTGGTGTATGTTGTTTCAACATCGCAAATCGTGAGCTATTTCAGCAACGGGATTTGCATTCTAACTGTTTCAGCACGTGGTCACGAGGCAGCGATGGTTAATTCTGGCTCAAGGTGCGGCTATTTTGGTCAATGTAACAACTTTGGGTTGCTATTTCATCATTGTAGACCACAGAGGGAGTAACAAATTCTTCTGTGTGAGTTGTTGTTTCAGCATCGTAGACCACGAAGAGTGTAACAACTTCTTCTGTGTGAGTTGTTGTTTCAGCATCCTAGACCACAGAGAGTGTAACACTTCTTTTGTGTGAGTTGTTGTTTCTACATCGTAGTTCACAGACTGTTTCAGCCACAAGGTTTGTGTGCTTTAACTGTTTCAGCAACAGGCCTCAATGCTAATCTTCAGTTCGAACTGTTTCAGCACTTATACATTTCTGATCAATGGTTAAGTATGAGAGTAATGTAAAATTATATGCAAAACAAATTAAACATATAGTAAAGAGAAGAGATGTTATATACCTTTGGAGAGATAGGGTAAGGTGATAATATAAGTTTAAATATGAGTGGAAAAAGGGTGTAATGGTAGCAAAAGGTGTGAGAAAAAAAGTACATTGTAGGGTCCTAATATGCCCCCCAACTTGAAATGTTGCATGTCCTCAGGCAACTTCAATCTGAATCAGAATCTGGATACCAACTCTGAGCATGCAAGTTACTTAGGCAGTAGTTGTGGAAGGTGTTGTCTGTTGGAGCTCTGAACCCTTGAACGCGTTGTAGCCTTTGCCAATCTCTTGTTTCAGCCTTCTTGGGAAACTTATAATGAACTTGATATTTCTTTGCTGGCATCCAGAGGATAGGAAAATGAAACTAATAACCTATCTAGCTTTCAACACATTGCTGAACACACTTGATGTAGCTAGGTACCCTAGAGATTGCTATCTCAAGATTAGTGGGGCTGAAGGGATTGTGTTCTTGTCTTTTCCCAATAGATTGTTTCCAAAACATATTATTTGCTTGTAGTGCAACAATCTCTTTGGATTTAATGAACTGTTGACACTCCTGAAACACTGATGTCTGTAGTTGTTGAATGTGTTGAGTCATCCCTAGTTTCTTTAAAAACTAATAATACTCTGTAACAAAGGTGGCAACATTTTGTGGTTCTGGCCTTATCTAGAGAAGGCGGTTATCCTCGTTATGCTTGGCAGCTAGGAAGTCATCCTACCATATAATCTGATTGTTGAGGAAGGAGGTGAGTGCCCGAATCTGGATGTCACTGAAAAGAGGGTTAAGGTTAAGCTGTCGGTTCTCAGGGATAGCCTCATTATGAAAATATAACTCACAGAGAAGGTGTTGATCCATAGTAGAGGCTTCTACAAAATTTTTAACAAAATCTGTTGGATTTAACACAACATGGGGTCTGCCTTCTTTGATTGATTTAATCTAAAACAATGTAAGTCATTCCATGAGGAATAGAGAGTAATTGCAAGATGGTTTCCTTGCAGCCAACAACTTTTGTGCCAAGTCAAATATCAGGAGCAATCTACCTTTTAGCTCTTTATTTTTTTTCTTATAGGCATGAGATTCCTGGCGTGTTTACTCCAAAGCTTCCCAGTTTGAATAGATATGGTTTATCTAGATTTGTTTGTGTTCCTGCAGGCTTTTGGCCTATGTAATAATAGACTCTTTTTTTCATTTGTCTATTATTGCATGCTCATCCCATGGCTGAGTTTGTGTTTCAGCGTTGCAAGTAGTAGGCTGAGGTAGGGTCTGCGTGGATTGTTCCACAAAGGTGTGGGTATTGATCTGGATGGGAGGGGAAGATTCATCAATAGGAAATGTTTTTATAGCTTTATTAACAAAAGTAGGGGTTTCATATTTGACATTTGTTGTAGGCCAGGGCTCAGTCTTAATTTTGGAAGGTCCTACTGGTTCTTGTGTAACAGCAGGGTGTTCTTCTTTGACTGCAAAAGTCGAAGGTGCAGAGGAAGCTCCTGGCATTGGAATTTGAATTAATTTGTAGCCTGCTTGATAGTAGATGTCCCCACATTGACTGCACATATATTCTCTACACGGATTCTCTGTTGTAGTTCCCTCTGACATGGTCACTATGCAAGCTAGGGTGTACAATTTAAGTTCCTTCTCATAGGCTTCCTTTGCCATGGCTAGATCTTTTCTTGTAGGCTTCCAGTTCAGACCTTAGGAACTCATTTTCTTGTAAGACAGAGGCCATTTTTGGTTCTGGTTGAGGGGTGACTGGTTCTTATGTAGCAGTCATAGCCGCACTAGCTGGTTCTTTTGGAGCAGCTACAGGATCGACAACTGATTCTTGTGTTTCATCTTCTTGATGTAGAGAAAGTAATGTTGCAGCACCCTTGGCATCTGATTCCTGTGTCTCAGTAAAAATATCAGTAGTTGGTTCTTTTGTTTTAGATGTAGCTGGTTCTTGTGTGACAGCTATAGTTGGTTCTTGTGTTTCAGCTACTGAATGAGTAGCTGGTTTTTGTGTTTTAGCTACTAAATGGGTAGTTGGTTCTTGTGTTTCAGCTACTTGATGAGTAGTTGGTTCTTGTGTTTCAGCTACTTGATGAGTATTTGGTTCTTGTGTTTCATCTACTAAATTTGAAACGGATGATGTCGCAACCCACTGGGCCTCTGGTTCTTGTGTTTCAGTGCCCGTGGGTGGAATAGGTAAAGATTCCGGCATTTGGGAGGTTGGAGGTGTATGGGGTATTAGTCGGATGAGTTGGGGGTTTAGGGCAGTGGCAGTAGTGGCTGCCCTTGTTGAGGCCCTTGTTCGTTTTCTTTGTAAAAAGGGAAGAAAGAAAGGAATTTTCTTTTGTTTACGTGGGGGATTTTCCTCAATGATGGGACAAGGAGAATTGTCTAGTTCAGAATCATCGCTAAGAATATGAAGGGCAGGAGTGGATGATTCTGGTGAAGTGTGGGGTGGGATTGGTATGGTAGGGGGGTTAATTGGATTTATTGGGTCTGTAGGTGGACTATTAGGTATTTCTGGAGGGTCTGGAAGGTTTTATGGTTGTTGTTCCTGCAGATTTTCAGGAATTTCAACAGCTTCTTGGGGATCTATGGGTGGGTTTTTTAGTGGAGGGTTTTGTTGGGAAAAACCCTTTTGGATAAGTACTTGAATGAGATGGTGATGGGTGAGTGAAAGGGCGGGATATTTAGCCTTTTTACAGCAGTGCGACATATTTTTAAGACAACCGAGCAGATAATAAGGAATGTTCACCAATCTAGCATGTCGTAAATGAGACAACAGGACAAAATCATGCTGGTAGAGTACCTGGTATCGGCCTTCATAGGTAAGGTAGTGCTTGAAAAACTTTGCAACTTTTGGCCATGGAGGTGGCAACGAGCTAAGTCGGACACCCCAACCTTTAGGTTCAATTTGTTCCCCTGGCAAGAGGAAATCATCTTGGGCATTAAGGATGATATTCTTGCGGCTGAAAAAGAGGATGCCATTGGTAGGGAGACCTGAAACTTGCGCTATATCCTCTTCTATAACTAGAATCTGAACCCCTTGAACAATGGAATGATCTTCCTGGAGATTTCGAACAAATTGCAGAACCTATTGTTGATCAAATCCCTGGAGCCTCTGAAAATAACCGAGCCATCCTGCCTACAAAAAAATTTGATAGGCTTCTAGATATAGTTCTAACAGGGTTGTCATGGTGGGTTCATACCATATAATAGGGCCTCCCATAGCTAACATCTCAGTAAAATACACCGTCAAAGAGTCGAGTAACCGCTTCTGTGCAGAGTGAGTTTTTCGGGTGAGGGCATGCAAATGGTGGTGAAACAAATGAAAGGATGGTAAAAAGGAATGACGGTGGTTGATTCGTGTGAAATGATGGTATAAAAGTTTGATATTTCCTCCCCCCCCCCTTTAAGTGTGGCTAATAATGATTTTACATGAGTGGTAATAATGAGTTGGAATCTTCTCATTAACTATAGCTTAATTGTATTTACATATAAAATTTGCATACCTCACCTTTACCTTTTGATTCGTACTTCAAACAAAATATAGTGCCTGTCCATAATAGTTTTGTAGTGGCCATGGTGGAGAATTTTGATTTGTTATAGGAATTGTATCAAGGATTTGTTTACTAGAAGGACAAAATGTAGTATGAGAGCGCAAAAGCTTATTGACAGAGAATGCTGAAAAGTTGGTATTTCAGCAACATGGAAAGAATAGAGAAATGTTCGCTAAAGAGTGATGTTGCAGAATACTGTTGAGGCAATGGTGTTTCAACAGTGTGGAAAAGGGAGAAATTGCTGGACAGTGGTGTTTCAGTAATGGGAAAATGTAGAGAATTGTTGAACAGTGGTGTCTCAGCAATGGGGGAAATGTGGAAAATTGTTGAAGAATGGTGTTTCAGCAATGGGAAAATGTAGAGAATTGTTGAACGGTGGTGTCTCAGCAATGGAGGAAAATGTGGAAAATTGTTGAACAGTGGTGTTTTAGAAATGGGAAAATGTAGAGAATTGCATAACAGTGGTGTTTCAGCAATGGGGAAAATGTAGAGAATTGTTGAACGGTGGTGTCTCAGCAATGGGGAAATGTGGAAAATTGTTGAACAATGGTGTTTCAGCAATAGGAAAATGTAGTGAATTGTGGAACAGTGGTGTTTTGGCAATGGGGAAGCTTGGCTCCTCTTGAAGTAAGATCGTCCTTTCTTAATAGGCCTTGGCTTTGATCGAGAATTTTCAAAAATGAATTGTAACATGCTATTTCCTGACAGGGATTATTAGTAAACAAAATCTAATATAATACCAAAGAAATTAAACTAAATATAATTAATTTCAATGAGGGGTAGGAGCCCCCTCTAAAAAGAGGTTGTTATCACTGAAATTTCGTTCGCACATGGCGACAAGAACTCAGCATCGTCAAAACAGGAATGAATTCATTCATGGCACTGAATTAGTTTCACAGCATTTCAAAAGGGTCAAAAACTATACAAAGTAACCAAAAATCAAAGGGTGCTTTACAGAAGTTGGGTGCGCATGCATATGCGCGGAACAGGAATGTACAAGGTGCGCTTGCACGCACGACGCACGACTTTTGGCGCAAAAACCCGCGCACCTGCTAAACGACGCATTTATTGAAATTGGTCGGCCTCCCAACCACTTATGGATCAACTCCCAAGCCGATTTGACCCCAAATATGAGATGAATCCGCATGGTAGGATGGTCAAAGACCTAATTGAGCCCTAAAGAGCCCCTTTTCACACCTCAAAGGAGTTACATAATCACCCAATGCTATGCTATAAAAAGCCATGAAGAAGCATCATTTTCTCAAGGAATTTCATGTAATGTTATGATGCTTAGATTGTTTTAAGGACTCACTCCTTGGAAATAACACATTAGCACCATTTCATTGAGCTATCCACCTCTACATTGAGTGGATGTGCTTAGAGTTCTTTCACCATCATTCTCATTTTCTTATTGTAAGGAGAGCAAGTTTGTGAGGGCCTCAAGAGCTTTCCTTTGGAGGAATAAGGAACCACAGTTCCCTTTCTTCATTGTGCTTTGATTTCATCAATAGACTAGCTCAAAACATTGGTGATATTGGTCTTTTTTTGTTTGTTATTTCTTTTTCCATATGCTCTTAGTTTTAGTTTGTTTTAATTTAATTCTTGCTTATAGTTTTGTTGTTCTTTTTCTAACCCTTTCCTCTACAGCTGTCATGTCTAGCAAGACCCAACTGGGCATGTAAGCACCCTTTATTTGCTCACCAAGTGACGAATTGGGTGCAAATAGAGGTAATGAGAGTTTTCCACACATGTGGCTTTAAAATCTTCTTTGGAAATGGGGCGCTGGTACAAATGTAGCCGATGACCATTTACAAGTAACGGTGTTTTAGAGTCATCGATTGTGAGGAGCCTTACTATTCCATTGGAGAAAACAGTGTCTACTTCGTAAGGTCCAAGCCATCTTGTACGTAGTTTCCCTTGAAATTCTTTGAACTGAGAGTCATACAGTAGGGCCCAGTTACCTTTTTGGAATTGCTTATGCTTGAAAGTTTTGTCATGCCATTTTGATCTTTGTTGTTGAATCATAGTTGTTTGATGAATGGAATCTAGTCTTTTTTCATCCAATTCATTAAGCTGTTGTAACCTGCCTATTTGTGCATCTGTCAAATCAAGGTTGACAGCTAAAGCAGTCCTTAAGGTCTTGATTTCAAATTCCACAGGAAAGACAACACTTTTTCCATAAACTAATTCATAGGGAGAGAATCGTGTAGTATTTCTCCAGGTAGTTTTGTAGGCCCATAATGCTTCAGGGAGCCTGTGAGACCAGTCCTTTCTATTTTCCTTCATTGTTTTTGTAAGAATGGCTTCTATTACTTTATTTGTGCTTTCCACCTGTCCATTGGCTTGGGGATGGTATGGTGTAGTCATTCTA